>KN050181.1:0-11983 GCA_000743315.1 Lignosus rhinocerotis TM02
GCTCAGTCGTGACACCACACAGTCCCAACAGCAAGCAAGGCTTGACCGTAGGGCTGGAGACAAGATGTATTGAGCCTGTATCTACAGGGGAAGTACATTGGGGCTTATCTGGAGACAAGAGGTTGAAACTGAGTCTCCAGGATGCCAGCACTAGAGTATATATGTGTCTACAAGCATCAACATTGCAATGGAGAGATGTACTCAAAACACAATGGGAGATGCACTTGAAACATAAGGGGAAATAGATAATCAAAATACAATGAAGATGAAACAATGGATAAATAACCTGAAGCATTGAACTGAGGGTGGAGATGAACCATGAAGGAAACAAAGTGGTCCGGTTCATGACATCTCCAGCATACAAGGTACTGCAACTTGCATCCTCAAACGTAGCAATGCAAATTCAGGATATCCTCAACCTTATACTCCTCCTCCCCCTCCCCCTCCAGTGGAGCTGGCTCCGGTGGGTGTCGGTCTGGAAGCCAAATTTGCTCATGTGGCTTCAGCAATGAAATATGGTGACAAAAAGGTGTTTGCGGTCTGAGTGCTGCATCTCTGGGGCCGCATACGCATGGTACCACGTCGCCTGTACAGGGATATCCTCGTGGCACATGAGGGTAGGGACATGCGCTACTCCACCCCAGTTTGAGGAGATTCAGACTAGAGTGAGCTAAAGATTGACGCATCGTCCTATTGGCATGTTGAACAATGTCTTCAGTGTAGTCGCATGCGATCGTGTTCTGGATTCTGCGGTATGAGAAGGTTCACGTGCTTCGCACATTTGATGCGGTAAAGACATCTCGAAGTTCACACTGTCACATATGCTGGACCCATGCACAGCCCGAAACATTGGGACATCTACGCCAAAGAGCTGTCCATAATATGGTATATGCATAGCCCTTCTGAATCTTGGATTCATCTGATGAACACTAGCCTGGGGTACCCAAGCTCATCTCTACGACCAGTGCATCAAGACCATGCAGCATCTCGTGCATACTCGGAACATGCACACTCAGAGTGCATCCTGAAATCACAGATAGGTAATTATGGCACTGCCATTTCTGCGGGGTGCATCATATTTAGCACCTTCTCAGCAGGGGATCACACCAGCATCGGCCGGGGGTGGCCCCCAGTTTCAGTGCATGACCGACCTCGGTTACGCAACGACATTATTATTGAGATCGTCTGCAGACCGATGAAGACGACGCGCTCGGCAGTTGTCCCCTCTCCGAAGATATCTGTCGGACGGAGAGAGACTATCTGTCAGTTGATATGAAGTCAAACAGATGTCTCTTCATTCAGTACTATACACCAATGCATCCCCACAAAAGGGCCTTAGCTCTCTAGGAGGCCGGGGATGGACACTCCAAACGTCGCTAGCCCATCTTGGTCGTTGTACGACTTGGGCGGACATCGCAAGGTGAGTAATAACCCTTGATACAAACGGCCGTACTCTGTCATCTTCGCCGGTTCCTGTGCCATCATAATCAGCCACAGACAGTCTCCACAGCCGACTTGCTGCCTCAGCAGTCCGAAGCCTCGGTACTTGATCGCAATACTTGCTGTGAGGACCCTGTAAACAACCTGTTAGCGTGTGCCCTCATTTTACACTGACACTGTACCAGGTATACGCAGATAATGTATCAGATTCCTAAGAGCAAGTAGTCCTTGCGTTAGACGGATGCTGAATTCAGTTTCGGCGTCTCCAAGAATGGCGAAGTTTAAACTGGGCACCTTTCGAACAGCATCAGGAATTCAGCGTGAACCATGGTCTTACTGTTGGATTATGGTACCGTACGGGCGATCGAAGACGCGCCCGCTCCCGCTGTCTTACTTAGTCCGAATAAGGTAGATAAAATCTCGCTTATGTTTACTATATAAGCCTGTCGTATAGTGCTGTATTTACCTTACGCGTTTGCACGGTCCAAACGCCAATCTTATCTTCTTCTTCTCGCGCTCTCTCTTTCTCTCACACTTACCGGACCGCTAGACATCTGCAATGATCAAGAGCATCTAGGATAATCCTGGTGAGACACCATTTGATCAGAAGACGCCCTGCTTGGTCCAGGTATAGCATGGCCATGAATTATCTAAGTGTCCACACAGGTCCGCACTGACACCAGCGTCTCATGTTGCATCCACACGGATGTTGCCGGGCCATTGGAAGTCTGGCATGATACAGCATGACCATTGATGCTCATGTACTGCTTGGTTCCCTGATGAGTGAGAACGATGTGGGCTAAATAGCAGATGCCGGGAGCACGCTCACAGGTGTGCGAGACTCGTCGATGCGTTCCAGGAGCATGCTATCTATTCACCCTCTGCAATATAACGGTGCCTTTTCCACTGTGTTGGCTTACTTCTTCGTGTGTAGATAACAACGCCAACAGCAAGGAACGTCCAGCATGTACTCACTTATTGGCTACAGAGCTGTCCTCTCCGACTGTAGGTGGCCCTGTATTCGACGAGAACCGTTACTATGGACGGACTGGGAGAATGCAATCGCGAAAGAATTGCGAGGTACTTCTCCGTGAGCTGGGTCATTGAAGTCGTGAGGTGACCCATCGTTATTGATACAGCAATCCATAGGTCCGCCGAATCTGCGCAGGTGCCTGTATCATCGTTCCCAGCTGAAGCAGTTGTTCACGGCCGAGTTGCTACAGCAGTAGTCTGAGGCCCAAGTTGCGCAACCTGTCTGATCTAGACTTGACCGAGATTATGATGTATCTGTCGCTGTGAGTACCCCGTCTTTGACCTGTTAGCATGCACATCTCCGATGATTTTACTGTCACAGGACGAGGTATTTCCGGACAACAAGAATGAATCCTCTCCCTGTATATTTTACATACGTACCACCATAAATTGACCCTCTGAGGCTCACCCACAATGACCGACAGCGCGAGCTCCATCTCGGAAAAGTCGGACAACATGAGCCGAGTGCCTTCGGCACTCTAATTCAACAAAGTACGTTACAGATTCTATCAACGCCAAGGCGATTGTACCATTCTACACCAACAAACTTGACTTAGGGGACGTCTCTACCACCCATGCAAGAAGACCACGCAGCCGCTCGTGCGTAACTAGAGCATACGCACATACAACGTACATGCTAAGCTCGTGGGTGCGTGAGTAGCCTATGAATTCCATTCATCCACAGGGTATCGCAAGGGGCATTCAAAAGGGGCTTCACACCAGCGTCGCGATGGTGGCTTCAAGTTTAAGCCCATGACTGACTGCCAGAACCTCGTCGTAGTCGTGCTGCCGAGATAAAGCAACCTAGAAGACATCAAGTTGAGACGATACTTCCAGCTCTCTGCGCAACCACAAGCTTGTGTGAAGGATCAAGACGGTATGTTTGTCTGGGGAACGATCGTCAATGAGGAACAGTCGTTTATCCAGAAAGCTGTACTCTCTCGTCTTTGTAGGTCGTTGAGTCATCATCCCCTCATGGACTCCGCTCTCTCGACCACCATCGTCTTCCCTGCTCGATGTTTGGCTCCCCTGACTTCTCGTCTCACTGGCTGCTTGAGCTCTAAGCGTAGGATCTAGACAGCAAGCTGGTTCTGGCAGCCTTCTGACTGGAGCACATGCCTTCGTCTGTACGATATCTCCAGCTGCAAGTTCTCGTCAAGAAGTCGTTAGTCTTGAAGACGACTCAATCCCTTCCTGGGGCTTGCGCAATCCTAGGTCTTCATGACGATGAAGAAAGTAGGTTTTCTATGTTACATTTTCATGCGCATTGTGTAGAGAAATGTGGGAATTCGGCCTCTGCGCGAACTAGAAGGCATTGCATATCAGCTAAGTCTCTCCTTGAGTATACTGCGCGGCGCCAACCTTGAATACCAAATATCACTTTGAATTTCTGTCATCCATCCCAGTATGTTCTCATTATTTCACACCGTTGTCCAGCGTGTACATGACTGTATGAGTGCTCCTGATGTGTAGCTCCGTGGCGCTTACGCTGAACATGCGGAATCTGACCACTCTCCACAGATCTCTCGACACTCTATGAGTATGTCAGCGAACAAGAACGATATCCAAGTACTCACAGGCAATCAAGGTGCGTAATCGACACCTGGGGCCCCTTGTGCATGAATGTGCTGGTCGCATTTGCAACTCAGAGACCTGTACGACCATAGCAAGGCGAGACCGAGGGTTTCGCTCAGCAGCTTGAGCTTCTCCTACCACCGGCATCTCTAGCAGCTTAATTGAAACAATTGAAAGAAAGAGTACGCTTTGATCGGAGTGAGAAAACTGGTGAATACTCACTGACGGCCATCACTTGGATGGGAGCCGCCGATGTGGCACTTCATGCTCACAACGTCCCGGACGTATGTTGAAAGGTCAAAGTCAGTGTGCGTCATTACATGTAATGCGCAGAGATTGTCGCCGGCTTTACGCTGGGGCAACCCCTGACTGACGGAGGAAGCGAAGCCGCTCTTCAAGCTCGCGGTCAATGCAATAAGTGCTTGCGGGATGTATGCAGCCTTGGCCCGCACTGCTTGAGGACGTCCTGCAGACGTATAGAACAGTGAGAAGCGCAGCTTTGAGACACGTTAAAACCCACGTCAGGTTATTCTGCAGACGGATCGTTCATCTGGCCCCGGTACCTCGATTCCATGGATGTTGCCAGCTGGTCCATACTCCAAAGCGGATCATCGTCGCGAAAGGGAACTATCCACAACACGGCCAGAGCCCCGGTCGTCTGTGTATCTTTGCACGACTCACAATGCTGGATGTTGCTCGAGTCCCTAAAATCATGGTCCGGCAGAATCTGCCGCAGGCATCAAGGAGCTACGGGAGTTGTGGGGACAACAGCTCTGGAATCATACACTGCATCGCATTGGAGGAGAGAAGCGAGTGCGCCAGCGTGACGTTGCATGTAGGTAGCGACAAGCTTCTAATCCGCCGGGCGCTGGCAATCGTCGCGACAGCGTACCTGCCCTATCCCCCTGCCCCTCTTCTCATAATTCAGGTCGCAGTGTTCACGGATTGTCGCATGTTGCAAGTAGGGGAAGCCGATCCGGCCTCATCGCGTGGCGGCCCCCGGGTGCACTCTTCCGTGGACCAGGTTCAGTGTATGTTTCGGGGGCTGGGGCGTCCCAATGAGCCCAACGTTTACAATACCTTGAGCTACAATCACTGGGCTCGTTATCATACTACTTGCAATAGGACGCATATGCCTGCAACGTTGCGAGCCAGATCCGTTATTGTACACAACAATCATCATACAGAGAATAAACAGCTACCCCAAGCTCTGCTTATTCGGACCAATGTGCTTTCCCTGATTGCCTCGGGTTTCGAGTCGTCTTCCCTGCCCGCTTTGGGGCAATGCGCTCTCGTCCTACGCGCATCGGACGTCATCCTGTATGATCATGCCATCCTCCGGCCAGAGCATGAGATATGTCGCAATCCGTATAGGAATCATATTAGAGAGAGCTTAACAATCAGTCGTCAAAAGGTGTTGAGAGGCGAGATGATCCTGTCGCTGTCTAGATCGGAAAGGACGCAATACTACTACAAAACCATTTGGCGCAAGTGCCTATCGACCCACCCGCTCGGGCCTCTCCGTTGGCGGAATATGTGCATGAGTACCATACGAGGAGTCGCGAGATATCGTGGGATACTGCTCACCTGCGTTCAGCAGTGTCTTGCCCTCCCCAGGTCCTGCCAGTGAATTGAAGGCCGGCCTCCGGTTACGAAAACCCCGGAAATGGCTGTCTGCACGCGACCGTGTTGCTTGATAGCAAGAACTGTCGCCGTCAACAAAGTCGAAGATGCGTACTTGACGTGTCTCATATGAAGATGGCAGTCGCAAGGGGTGTCGTCAAGGGACCGTCTGTAAACCATGCCTTGAGCGCGCCTTACAAGGGGGACGACTTTCTGCTCGACAGAATGTCCGTTGTGCGCATTCCACCGGTCACCACACACGAAGAGGGTACTAGTCACACCAGCTGAATGCGTACTGATGTACGCGATTACCGCAGGTTGGTCACTCTCCTGGACACCGTCATCGGTCAAGGAATGATCAACGCTGTAAGCCAACTAGGTCCTGCAAGAATATGGCCGTAACCTACTGATCACCTGCAAGCTCCAGGAGAAAGGAGGAAATGGTGAGCTCGGACATTCACAAAGGCGGGAGGAGTCAGTCGAGACGAGGTTAATGTCAAAGGTCAGGTTGAACTTTTGGGTAACGACACCGTCGCCTCGCCAGTCCATTTGTCCCCACAGAGTATCAGACGCAAACTCCTAGAAGCCTGTATGGTAGTCAATTTGTCAATCTTTAGCTAACAATGCGCTAATGGTAGACGAGTCACTAGTCACTGACCAACGAAGGAGCTCTTCTCCTTGTAGAGCTCCTAGCCGTCTCGTGCTCCATGGGTGCTCGACCTTCGCTCAGATGGAGAGTGCACTAAAAATGTCTTCAAGTGCGTCTTCAACTGACCCCGTCTGGATTGATAGCCAGTCCTTCGTATGGCCCAGAGAGTCGGGGCATGTCTGATCAGATCGGTTTGAGAGAGAGCTTAAGCTTGTCGACGGAGTGACACCTGTGGCATGCAGCGAGAAAGACGTGAGCAGGTAATATGCAGGAGGGTGGCTTTTATTATATGATAGACCCGCAAAGCATGCTGATAGAACTATTCTCCTCAGATTGAAGTGAGAGCGACCGCAAAGGTTGCGGATTCAACTTGAAGTACGTGCGTGGAGTCGTATCTCGGCGCCTATTCTACATACTCTGTCACCATCGTCCTGACTTGATGTCTGCTGGCTGATTTCTGTTCACCGGACTGCTTGGTTGACTCTACGCCTGGGACTGGTGACCCTCAGCCCATAATAGTAGAGGACTAGAGCACATATACTCCTTCCCAGTACGATCTCTTCAGTGCGTATCCTCGCGAAGACGTCGTGACACTGAACTGGAGCGCACCCTACTTGAGCTTTGGCTAGGACACGCGCGACGTTTGGCCTTTCTGCACAGAATACAGGTTGGCACAACGTTGAACTGACGCAGAGCTTGTGTAGAGCAAAGTGGGCTCCCAGCATATCCTGAATTGCATACGCACGAGGTAGCAGAGATGCACTACAAGGCAAGTCTCCTCCTGCTTCCTCGAACGCTATCCTTGAGCCCCACCAAAGCTTGTACGGCAAATCATCTCGTATCGTACCCATTACTTCCGTCACGTCAGGAGGTGCATCTTCCACGGGGTCGTGGACGTCATGTGTGTAAGCCGGTTTCTGCGTACTTACCAGCCAGAGAGGCTGCCCGTTCATTATCTAATTACTTTCGACACGTCACTCACCATGTCATAGACACATCAGTAACAGGTACGAAGTCAGAGGACCTGCAGGCGATATATATACGTACAGAGCTCCAGTAGTCTACCCCGCATGAGTATTCCAGTAGCCTACCCCGCATGAGTATGCCGGTCCCGTATGCATCTGAGGACACTGCGACCACAGCGAGACCATATCAAACGTCTTGCTCGGGAGCCATCACCGCATGCATCTCCGGCAGCTCGAGACGGACTCCGGAACGCTGCAGAGAGGGTAAGATATGTCGGACCCAGGACGTACGGTGAGTACTCCCCATGAATGGTTTGAGTCTGGTTGGGAGCCGCCAAGGCAGCACGTTGATCACTTCTTACCCCCGGACCTGAGAGTGTCCACGGGACATGTCCAACTTGAAGACAACACCGTCGTGGGCTTTAACAGCACATGCGCCTGCCCGAATGGTTGGTGAGTCGCACTCTCCTATCACGGACCCGCAATCCTCTTCACAAGCTCGATGCCACGCACTTGCACACCATCGCTACCCCTATCTCCCCTTGTCTGCCATCCCAAGATCTTGGCACTCGCCACATCCTTCGCCATACCTACTCAGGTTCACGTACAACTACATCCACCTCGACTCAAGACCAAGACGAAGGTGCCAGACACCCCAAATATAACCCAAACGGGCGCATCCCGACGCTCAACAACCACCACGACGTCAAGTCAACAATCTACGATTGCAACACGACTCTGCTTTACTTGATCGAAACGTCCGGCTCTGCGCACAGGCTCGCCGGCACCGATTAAAATGAGAGGGTCTTGTCCCAGCCGTCGCGCGAGGTACGTGCATCATCAGGCTCTCTGTGTCTGTCTCCTGTTCCGGTACGTCTGTATAGGCTGAACGTGTCTCCCTCGTACACGTCAGCCTTACCTCAGCTAGGCTACGAGAACCTCCCGAACGCGATCAAGTAGCACCAGAAGGAGACGGTCGCTTAACCTACCTCGTCGGCTACCCGCTTGGGCTCGCTCTCCCCTGTGACCATCAGACATGGACGATTTCACGCGTGTGCTTCTGCAGCGACAAACGCAGAATGTGTCCTTACACTCTGAGTTCCCGCTGATGTACTGTAATATGAGATTACTCTCCATATGCATTTTCTACTCTCATGCACGGTCGATACGAGTTGGCAGACCAGTGCGGAGTCGCGTCAATGCAGGGCTCAACCTCAAGCCATCGTCTCTTGCGACGGCTATCAAATCCCAAGATGTGCAGGTTGCTAGACAATGCCAATATCCTTGCGCCTTCGGTGTCAGAGGCAGGAGATCAGAGTGTTAGTAGTTGCTAACAGCCGGAAACGAAAGGGCACGCCATTCCTACGCGCGGACGGATATGCTGGAAGGGAATGCGAAGGTCATGTCCCGGAAGTTCGGTTTCGCACTGCCGTCCACCGCAACTCGATCGGATGTCATTCAGCGGTCTGGTGTGCAAGATTGGACGAGCGACGAGTAAATATAGCCGACGGATCCACAGGTGTCCTATACAAGCGAACGTAAGTGTCCTATCTGATGCGTACATATTGTTCCATCACGATCTCCGGAGCAAAGTGTGTTCCCATCCGCCGAGTAAGCAATGTTCGTTATCTCCGTCTTGTGCTCTGCGGAAATCCCGACACATTCCCCATCGCTCACTCTGAACAGTCGCAATGTTCCATCCCGATATCCAAAGGCGACATGCCTTCCATGATCCGGGGTGAAGGCAGCAATAGATGCCTGCGGAAGGTCGGTGTTTCCTCCGAACGACACCAACTTGATCCCTGTGGACGCGTCCCAAGTCATGACGGTAGAGTTCACTGATGCTGACAGGACATATGTGCCATCATGGGAGAAGCAAGCTGCGAGGACTTCTGTCCGGTGCGCGTGGAGTAGTACGGGTTCTTCGTGTGACGTGAGATCGAGGACCTGGACAATGGTCGCATTGCAATTGTCGACGTCTACAACAAGTAAACGGCTATCTTGAGGATCAAATGAGGGCTGGACTGATACGTATGGTGTTCTGATTGGGTGGACAGTTTGTGCTGCACAGTCAATGACACTCGTCCAACCGCTCCCCCAGCAGAGAAGCGAGGATGAGTCGTGTGAGAACAAAAGTGAAGGCCATACGTCCATGCGAACATCTGCCTGGATGCGAAAGAGGAGTTGCCATGATGGATGTGTGTTCCAGACACAAATGCTGCATGCCTGATCGACGGCTGCCAACTTTGCTTGATCGGGCGACCAAGCACAGTGAATAGGTTTCCAGGCGGGGGCGTCGTCGTGGAGATCCTGAACGACAGCGCCTGAGCTGACGTCATACACCCGGACCACCCAACCCTCAACGCCGCTGGGATCATCGTCTCCTATGAATTGCGCTGCTGCAAGATGCTGGCTGTCAGGGGAAAATGGGACCTGGCGTGGATCCATGACTCTGGTCAACCATTGCAAAACAGCTCTACCATCTGAGAACCTCCACAGACACAATGCAGCCAAGCACAGATCATAGCCTGCAGCCCACAGGCCGCTTGGTGAGATCCGAAGTGACCGAACAGCCAGTCGACTAGATTGGCCGCTGAATGAGACCGGCTCTTCCTCTGTGAGTCACTCTGAATCAAAAGTCATTCTGAATGGTAGAGGGATGTGTTCACTCACCATCATGAAAGACGAGGGTCAATGCACCTTGCTCATGCAATCTGGGTAGCTGCTGGAACAGCAGGGTGTGTAATGGGGCAACGTCATGGGGTTGCAGACCGGTGAGTTGGACAACAACTCTGACAGGGTTTGTTCTAGATGATAAGCCCAGGAGAGTTTCTTCAAGCGTATGAAATGCTTTGATAACATCTGTTTGACACATCATGTCCTGGTTATCGATGTCGGCCTTGTGAAGCTTGATGCAGCAATGATGCAAAGTCTCGGTTTGGATGGAGAGAAGGAGATCTTTGGTATGTATGATGCTCTTAGCAAGGCTAAAAGCATTGCCTGCCAGGTGGAACTTCAATGAGCGTAGTTGCACCATCGGGGGCAGTTCCATGACACTATATCCATCGACTGATCAAATTTCAGCAGCGCCCCAGGGACCATGACATGAGATGTACCATCTACCTCCAGGTCTCTCACTGTAGACTTTATCACTTCAAGCAACAGCTGAGCAACCTCTGCATTCATCTTCCTTAGCTGAAGAAGTGTATATATTGTTTACATTCTGCTACAATATCAACTGAGACACTCACAACAATCTTATGCAGCCGCAATTGTTTGGGGACACGTTCTAGGAAGCTGTCTGGGCCGCGGTTGTATTTGTTCACTATGACCGAATTGCAGCGACATTCCCGGAGGCAAACAAACGCCCCAAGGAAACGAAGGAGCTCCGCGAAGGTGGGAAACGTAAATTTGGTTAGGGACATAGTTTCTATTGCTGATCCCCGGAAACTGCCAAGAAAACGAGGGTGGTAGAAGAAAGCGCGATCCTCATAGGGATCACCTGTGATCTGCAAAGAATGCAGGCGAGGAAGCTTTGGGATGAGCCGCAAGAGTATAGTTGTAGAGCATGACCTTGTGTCTGATATGTCTATTGCAACAGAGTGCACGTAAGTGCGGAGCCATTGATGCTTACGGAACGCATTCCAAAGGCCATCAAGATGGTGCTGACTCTCGACCCGAATGTGCCGGAAAAGAAGTCTCCGGCACCGGATGGACCATGCACGACAGACGAGAGCACAACGGTAGAGCGTGGGACGATCGCCGTGGAGCTGGTCCATGATGTTCTCCTCGATCTCGACAGCAAGTGGTATGCGGATGGGGCCAGGGTAGTGCATGGTGAGGGCGAGAGACGAAGGCAGAGGGTGCGTCTAAGCTCCAGGACAGCATGAGTATCCTTGTAGTCTGCCGAAGGGAGGTCCGCATTGACTACACGCGTTTCACGCCATGTGCGTGCACACGATTACAGGAAACCGCCTACCACGAGGGTCGTTCGAGACTCAATACATACGCACCGGTGCCATACAAGGTTTAGGAACCACATTAGAAAGTCAAGCATGCATTGCCGTACGGCATACATTCACTACTGATGTGAAGGATGATATGCCGTTGCACATCGACATCGAAGCCGAGCACCGGAGGGCCAAAGATGCCAGTCATTAACACGGTATGTAGTCGTAAAACACGCTGTCAGGCCTTGTACAGACAACTGATAATATTGAATGAATCTGTATGCATTGCAAGGCCCCTGCAACGGTTTACTGCAGTCCAGTGCCCTTGGCACAGGAACCACTCTTGTGCCGCGTTCCTATGCCGCATAGACTATACTCCTGCAGGGTGCTTCTCTTCAACTCTATTGGACCGATGTCCTCTTCGCAGGCGCTGCATGTCGAGCGGTTCCTTGTAAATCCCGAACAAATGGAAGAGATGTGGTCACTCGCGAGGAGACCGTCGTTGGGCAACGAAGAGCCGAATGTGTACGCATCCGAAGTCCTGCAGAAACAAGACCGTCAGGTGCCCGCAAGCTCCAGAGACGTCACGGACACCCACCTCCCGCCAAATACAAAGCCGACGCCCGAAAACACTCGCGTGTCTCCCGGCTCACCAAACTCATGAACGTCGCGTAGTCGCCCGAGACACGCCAAGTTGACTATTCTGGTGACAGGCAGCCATCCCTCTGGAACAGCGTACTTCTTTTCGA
>KN050181.1:12065-37323 GCA_000743315.1 Lignosus rhinocerotis TM02
AGGAGGAGGGCGCCCCCATTTGTGTACGCTCAGTAGCGGGCGCGTGTGAGGAGAGAACAGACGAGGTGGCGCTCGACGTCGGACATGTAGACAAGGTGAGTGGTAAGGAGAGTGAGGACCACGGGGATTTGGTCGTGGCATCCGAATACGAGCCGTGGGGAGGTGCAGAGCCTATAATTGCCGGCGCCGGGATACTGGGACGGATTGAACGGCGTGTCTCTGCAGTTCAGGTAGGTAAGCAAGCATTGGGGTGGAATTACTATGTGCAAGAGAGATAAGGATGCATTCGAACACTGACGAGAGCCGGAATGAGTCAGTCAAGACGACTCTGATGTATAACCGTTCAAGGTATAACTGCTTGAGGATAAACATTGTCATCTTGCTGAGCCCCTTCCGGGACCCGCTTATCTCCAACAAACATCTTGAGTACGTTGACCTGCCGTCTCAGGGCTCCCGGAAGCCTGTAAAGGTTTCAGATCGTTAGCTCCAATATAACGGTACGCTGATAGTAGACCATTCACTCACCGACAAAGGAGATCTCCTCAATCTTGAGCTACTGGCAGTCTCATGCTCCACGGGTACCGATGCTTGCCCTTTCTCTGGGTGTCCAGGAGCGCGTCCAGGATCACTGGACTGTGACATCCGGACTGGCTTGGATTCGTAATGGAGTCCGATGAACACAACCGCACCGCCGGGTCTAAGGTCAAAGACAGTATACTGGCTGTCGACACAGTACCCAACTGCGGGCTGGAAACAGTACTGGCACGCTGACATCGTGCGAGCGGGCGCTCAATCGGAAAGTCTGACATGGAGTGTATGTTGTGCACCTTCGCTCGAAGCACATTTCTTGAGCCCAAAGAGCCAAGCGCAGCGAGCAGCAGTATGTCTGGTAGCTGTCATGAGTCTGCGCGCATGCCACTGCACAACGGCCAGTGCGCTGCGGACCAAAGCACTACGGCTATTGCGGTCGAGACCTCACCTTGGTCATGTATCGATCTGACACATTCTCTCTCCAGAATGGTCAGCCGAGAACGGTAGTTGTAGGTGTTTGCTTGCCATCTGCGTTGTGGAATCTGACTGAGAGTTATGAATTAGTCACTGTATGATACCAACCCACACTTAAGTTCATGATGTTCGGATCGAGAATCGAATCGTCTTTAGTGGTGACAACACGCATATAAGTAACAAGTCCTGCGCAAGGCCTAGAGTGTCAAGACAACCGTAGTGCGTGGCTGTGGATTATCGATTATGAGTGAACTCTTCAAGTTGGTGAGCGCCTAAGTCAGACCCCGGCCGTTTACCACCTTGCATCTCACTCCATCATCCGCTGACTTCTTGCACTGAGTATTTATATCTCACTTCCACGAGTGTCTCTTCAATGAACTGAGGATCCTCCTGCCGCGAACTATTCTCCGATGTTCAAGTTGCTTCTAATGCACAGAGCGCTGACTGGCCCCGTCCGTGAAGGTGGTTTACGATGCCCCTGACCATCACATATGGCGTACTTACTTTTGACCATTTTTGACAATCCGATTGTGCTTGTAGATCCTCCTGCAGGCGAGCATCATACGATTTACATATCGGTTTTGTGTTTGCTGACCCACCACCTTCATTATAGACATTGACTGGCATCGTCAGGCAACTGAGAGACTATGACCGTATGCAGCCAATCTGAGCGCTCACCACTACCGTTGAGAAACTATGCCTTCGCACAGTCGACTGGAAAGCGATCATAGTCTCCTCTACTCCCTCGCTCATTGCGAGTCATATAGTAGCTGAGTCATTCATAGACTCCAAGGCTTGCTACGCTCAATCCCGTTTTTTGGAGCTCATCATCGATCCGCAGAAATGACACGCCGTGGGGGCATACTGATGCCCGTTCTTCGGCAAAGAAGAGGGTTGCATTGTTACGGATTGATGGACGGATCCAGCGCGTTCGCAACGGCACCGCGCACAATAGTCTCAGTAACGACAACTGCGAGGAGCACCTCATGCGCGACAAACAGCTTCTCAAAGCCACCATCAGGTTGAACGAGCTCCACCGCCTCAAGTCGCCTCCACCAGGCCGCGTAGCACATCTAACGTGATCAGCCTCAGTTCACCCTAAGATTGATCTCCACTGCTTCACGCAAAATATAGCAACCCTGGCCATGCCCTCTGCATTGTCGAACGGCAGCCGC
The DNA here is from genome assembly GCA_000743315.1 of Lignosus rhinocerotis TM02. NCBI lineage: Eukaryota > Fungi > Basidiomycota > Agaricomycetes > Polyporales > Polyporaceae > Lignosus > Lignosus rhinocerus. Next base: position 14,246 of record KN050181.1, read on the forward strand.
TTACTGCTGCATGCGAGGTATAGCGCAAACAGCCGCGGCGTGGAGAAACTCGCAGCGTTATTCGCCAATCTCAGTGCATCGAGTATTACCCATGTCTTGCTGTCGGGAACCAAGGACCGCTTCGCGGCGCTCATGGTAAGCCGTTCCTTGGTTAACGTCGTCGTCAACGGTCTCACCCAAGATCAAGCACATCTCACTCGACGTCATAGGCTACATGTTACGATACTGATCGGTCATTGCGCCTGCAAACGCAGAATCATTCACGAAACTGGAGCCTATGGTCGGCGCAAGTTTGGTCTGCTTCGGACAAGGGAAGTTTATCAGGCCTCAAGGACGTTCAGCGATCACTTATTAGATCTAACAAACTGGTCGTCAACCAGCCGAAACCTTCAATGCCATATTGACGACAGAGCGAGGCCATTCGCCATGCTCTCATGAGGATCACCGTTCTGTAGATGGTGGACATTCGTATACGTCCACGAGTTCTCTTCTCACGTGCGAGTGGGCGCTGGGTAGCGAATTACATTAGCAACTCATGGGACGAGGGTTTGTCTTGAGACATCCTTCAAGTTACCAATTCAAAGATTGTACACGACACTCTGCCTTCTTTGGCTCCGCTCTATGCTGTGGAGCTGAACCTCTTGTTCAATACTCTTGGGACAGTCCATGAAAGGTAAGTTGGCGCCGTAGGTCTCGGGCAAGTCGCCGGTGCTGTTTCCCACAATCTATGGGCCATCAGAATCTGTCGCAGAGATAAGCCACTCTCTACGAGCACAGTAAGTCATCCACAAAGAGCTGCTAGACTACATCGAAACTTCGACAGGATCGAGTTCACGAGACCTCTCAAGCCTAGCGAGAGAAGTTTTTTCAACAGTCAATTCAAGAAGTATGTGATCTTCTTTATCGCGAGTCTCCGCACCATGCATTCATCTTAGTTGCCATCGATTCCTCCCGCTGCTCAATGCTAATTACATAGACATTTTCTTTTCCATTGTCGCCTCTTCCGCCTGCGGCGATGGCGCCACCTACTGCATGGGAAGTTTATCAGAAACATCTCTTCACGCTTGGCTATGGCTGGCCACTCTGGGATCCCTCTGATCCCGGCGAAGAAAATCTCTCGATCGACATCGGCTCAATCATTTACAGCGAGACCCCATCTCATTATGACGTCCTCTTCAACGTGATGAGGTTCCCAGAGGACACAACACCCACGGACGGTTACCCTGAGGGATTCACCCCATTTCCTTCGAACGTCCCTATCTTTGGACCAAGGGAGCACCTCAAGAGCTCTTGGTTACATAGCAGCTCTATTACTAGTCACGGAGCTGAGGCTGATATTGGCGGGGGGTGAGTGTCGGCGATTTAGACATCTATCGTTCTAACTTACTTTGCCAGTGTAGTTCACCTGCAATTCCTGCTTCGGCGAGTCTTGGCTTCAAGTTTGTTTGCAAGAAAGACTCCGGCGCCATGCTCTATCTCGCGTCGCCAGCCCAATTGACACACATTCAGGTCAAGCGGCACATTGTCACCTATATGCGTACTCATTACGACAGCTGGCGTGCCCTTGCTGACGAGAGAGGCTTCTCTGCAGAGACAGACTTGTGGTTTGTCTCGGGCACGTTGAAGACTACTCGTTGGTTCTTGGCTTCGTTTCAGAACAGCAACTACCGCGAAAAGGAAGGACACGTTGATTTTGATCTGGCTAACCTTGCGAAATTCAAAGTGTCGTTTTCGATCGCCAATGACCAGTTGACGAGCGCGCAATATAATTACGGTCCAACCCTGGGGAGGAAATCCGCAGCTGTCGTCTCCAGCCAGGCTTCCCTGCAGACCGACACATGCGATCAGTGTCTCTTTATACACTACTATAAGATGAAGCGTCGCATCTTCAGGAAGGAACCGATGCAAGCTGCGGCCGGTCCTCATGACTTGCCACCAGGAGCTGATCCCCCGGTGGACCAGCCTATTCTTGCTGGGAATGAGTCCTCTGATGGTCTTGATTTGGACGTTGAGCAGTTTCCCCCTCCGGAAGAGGTGCGTCATAAAGCTGGACTGCTTGCAGAACTTTTCGTATAATCGACTATAGACGAAGGACCCAGTCGAAGTACTGTTGGACTACATACTATCGGTGCGGATTTTATAGCAATAATACCGCTTCCATGGTCTTATTCTTATGGCTTGTAGCACTCTGAGGCTGAGGTCGCAATTGCGTGCGATCGAGACATCACTGTCCTATTTCAGGTCGGTCAGTCAGACGTTATGATGCAAGCTATACTGATATCCCTCATCAATATCGAAGTCTACGGGAATCCCGTTTGAACTCAAGACTGCTTTGGAGTGTCTGGAGCCGCCTCCTCCTATCGAGGTCGACGAAGACGGAGGTACATGGTCGAATGACATCATTGTTCTCCGTCTACTTCGCTCATCCTAAACTACTGCAGTGGGCTCCATAGGAGTGGACATACGCTATGCAGAGGTTTCTCATCCTGAATCGGTTGAGCATCCGACGACAACAGATGATACACTAGGACCGCTATTCACTCAGCCACCCTATCCGGGGAACGTTAGCGGTGCGTGTGCTCAACGACCGTGCTGTGAATGATATTGAACGCTCTATACAGTCGTCGCACAGCGCGAACGTCAAGCAGGGGCTCAGGTGGCGCCAACTGATCACCCCGGATCGGCGCCTAGACAGACGGAGGAAAACAATGAAGGCAAGGAGTTAATTGAGGAGGAGGCTTTGCGACACGGACTTTCGAGGCAGCCGATTGTATGGGAACCCGCCGCAAACGGTCACACTGGATCGGTCACGTCCCTCGCGGTCTCACCGGATAGCAAGTGGCTCGCGAGCGGCTCGGAGGATACCACCATTATCCTCTGGGACACCCAAGACAAAAGCGTCGTCCACAAGTGGGTGTCTCACGGAGACGTCGTCTGGAATCTTGCATTCTCGCCCGACAGCCAGCGGCTTGCATCTGCAGGCGGAGAGGGAGACATCATGATCTGGGACGTCCAGGAAGGTGAACTGCTCGCGACGCTCAGGGGTCATACCAATGGCGTCCAAACCGCCGTCTGGTCTCCGGATGGGACCAAGGTTGTTTCGGCTTCGGATGACGAGACGGTTCGCGTCTGGGACACCGCCACGTACGAGCAGATCTACTTGCTTGAGGGCCACCACGCCATTGTGCCATTCGCTACATTCTCACCTGATGGGACAATGATTGTGTCCTGCGGCGCTGAAGGCAACTGCCGGATTTGGGACGTCGAGGGTGGCACTCTGCGACATGACCTTGAAGGTCACGAGGGCATGGTCTGGGCCGCTGCATTTGATCCAGAATGCAGACGGATTGCGACTGCCTCGGACAGTGGTAGCGTTCGGATCTGGAGCACGAGGACTGGGGAAGAGCTTGTCATCATCCACGAGCACTATGGCCCTGTGTGGACGGTAGCGTTCTCGCACGACGGGAAGCAAGTCATGTCTGCGTCGAGTGACTCGACAATCAAACTCTGTGATTCGTTTACGGGAGAGAAGATGGTGGCGATGGAGGGGCATGATAGCATGGTGAACTCAGCATGCTTCTCTCCGGACGGGAAGTACATCGCGTCGGCGTCGTCGGACAACACTGTGCGGTTATGGAAGACGGAGGACGGGTCAAGCGTATGCACGTTCAACGATCACGGTGACAAGGTGACGCACGTATTGTTTACTCCCGATGGTTTGACGCTGTCGTCTGAGTGACGCACGTATTGTTCACTCCGGATGGTTTGACGCTGTCGTCTGGGTTCGGACGATGGCGCGGTCGGTATCCGTGTCCTGAGCGAGTGGGTGAGGGAATGAATGGCCCAGCCTCGGCTTCTCCCCATCTAGCCAGGGGTGTCTTCCTTTCATGCCTTCGCGGCTTCATATTGCTTTCTCAACATTACTGTTGTATTCGTCTCCCATGGTCTTTGGTCGTGATCAGAATGTATCATACATGTATGAAACGTGTGGAACGGCACCTTACCTCTCAGTTACAGCCATGGGTACCAGTCCGTCTGTATGTACGTGCCAATCACTTCATCTCTGTCTGCCAGCCCTTGCCATATCCATCGCATACAATTGCAATCACTGGTCTCTGTCTGCCAGCCATTACCATATCCCTTCGCATACAATTGCAATCACTGTAACGGGTGGTGAGTGGCGCGATATGCGAGGTAACTGGCCTGAAGTCTTACTTCTGAGAGAACTTCCGCACAGAGCGCTGCTACTAGTAGGTTCAATTGAAAGTCTGACAATGGAACATCGAAAGCGTCTGTATCCAAGTATGTATGTGGTGCAATCTATTCAAAGTACAACAGCGTTGACACATAGTTACAGCCTACCAAGGCAATCACAGACACAAAGTCACTCGTGTTCAGGGACTGGGTTGTACGACCGTGTCTCCACCGAGAAGGAAGAAACGTCCACTGCATTTAATTCGCCTCTCGGCCTTAAGTTATAGCTCCATGCGTGTTCGACCAGGAAGGAAGCAACGTCCACTGCATTTCATTCGCCTTTCGGCCTTAAGTTTTTAGCTCCATGCGTGTTCGACCATTGTGAACAGTGTTTCAACTGGAAATATGGCACGGCTAAGCGGAGACAGCGCACAGCAGGGTTTCAACTGGAAATCTGGCATGGCTAAGCGGAGACAGCGCACATGTCGTCCGAAGAATTGGGGCCCCTTCGTTACATGATTGTTCAAAGGTAGAGGCCCGAACTGAAGTGCACGCAGTATATCACAGCCTGGCACGTCTGTCATCACACGAGTACCTAGAATGTTCACTCCATTCCCCCGGTGCGTTGCGTTTCTTCTTCTGCTCCTTCTAGCACTTCACTCTCTATAATAGCAACGCAGACCATTACTCTGCTCATAATGTAAAGCTAGACACTATTCTCACTTCTGGAGTGCTCCGCCCCAGTCTTGCCACGTATTGTTGTTCGAGGCAAGGCTTCGGTTTGTGGCACTCTCCCTCTTAACGCATTGCCATTTGACCTTACCTATTACCAGTACAAGAGCCCTCCCAGATGGAAGGGCTGCGGGGATGAGTGGAAGACTCATGGCGTCGTCAATATGGTCACACAAGCATGCACTGTGACGTGGGTTCTACGATATGGGGTTCACTCACGCGACGCAGTGCTCCTTCGCACACTCCGTATCGTGAAGACATGTCTTACTTCATGTTGCCACATCTTCTCGATCTACGAGCTCAGCACCTTGGGATGGTGACACCGGACAGCGTCTTCCGATTGACTGAAAGCCTACTACTCACAATCCCTTCGGGATCCTGAACTCGATGAACGCCTGCGTAGGGTCCCTGTCAGAAGTTCTAGATCGCACAAGGGGGGCGCCATGCCCTCTTCAACTCAACGAAGTCGGTTATCGATCCCATCAACGTAGAGAAGACCATACTTTCTAAAGGACACCTCTTTTTAACCGTACACCAAGACCACGCAGCGGCTCCAATATGCATCCTCAGATTGCGCTTGGATGAGTAGTCAAAGACTTTGACCTGCTCGGAGTGTACCGTGACTGCATTGAGCATTTCAACGGGGCATCTCACCAGCTTCCGCCGGTGGTGGTTTCAAGGTTCAGTCCATGACCAATCCCCTAGCCCTCATTGTACGCGAGCTGCCTGGACATAGCAGCCCAGGAGACATCAAATTGAATGCACACGTCTCCAACTACATGTGCGACCACTCCGGATGTGACTCGAGTTGGCTAATGCATCTCAGTTCTCGCAATGTGCGACCACTCCGGATCTGACTCGAGTTCGCTAATGCATCTCAGTTCTCGCAAACAGGATTTCCTGGGCAGTTACCCTCTTCGCGAAGAATCATCGGAAGAAGGGAGACTATACGAACAGGATGTCCTGGGCATTTGCCCTCTTCGCGAAGAATTATCGGAAGAAGGGAGACTATACGGCAGCGCTCCCTCGAAAGGACCCAAGCAACCTGCGCAGCAAGGGTCGGACACTCCGATGGTCGCTGGCGGATCTTACGAATCTGAACCCGACGGTGGGCATCGCGAGGTTAGTACTCGTAGCTGATCCAGACAGCCGTGTTCTCTGTGCAGCTGGTGGATTCATAGCGTATAATAGCTATCCCGAGAAGTGTTAAGTATTCGGCAGAAAGCGTGGGGGCGTATTCTCAGTGTCGAGCAATGGCATTATGTGCCAGGCCAGGCAGGAAGATATATGTCTAGAGATAGCGTAGTCCATTGAGTGTTTTATATGAATATGTGAAGTATGATATTGGAGCCATTCCCCTCGGATTGGAAGTGAGAAAGCTAGCTAGGGGCGAAGGCAAAGGTCGCATTCGCGTGTGTACTATAATCCTATTCTATCGTTCCTGTATTCTCCTGACCACCATCGTCCGGCTGCCAGATGTCTGCTGGCTGCTTTCTGTGATTTGGACTGTCTTCTTGAGTCTATGGCTGTACTCGGTAGACCCTCAGGCTGTAATGGTAGCCTTCTGACTAGAGCATATGTTCTCCTCGCCAGTATCATTTCGTCGGTGCATACTCTGCGACGTGCGTCATAAAAATTCGACTGGAGACAACCTTACTGGAGGCGAGCTTGGACTAGGAAATACACAATCTCAAAAAACACGTGAGTTAACGCCACATGGCCACCTACTTCGTGCTGAGCAAAGTCGGCTCATAGCATATTTACATATACCTAGTACGCACGAGATAGTAGAGACCACGTACCAGGCAAGTCTTCTATCTCTTCGTGTACGCTCTTTTTCCGGGAAACCAAGGCTATACGCCCAGGGAGCTCTATCGTTACGGGTGGGTATGTATCCCATCCTGCCGTGAATCCTTCCAGTTCGTTGCCATTGTTCTGTTACGGCTTTCTCTTTCGTTTCCGCGACAATGTCAAGAATCCCCACTAGTACTGGAGCCAACCCTACCGGAGCCTTGACCGGCTATCACGCATGTCTGGACAGATACACAGGCCAGTCTGAAATCATATTGGCACGTACATCAAATGGGCTCGAAGCCTATTCTGCAGCTGCACACTCTCGCGAGTTCATCGTCTCATCTATAGAGGACCTCAAATGAGCCTTAACTGGGAGCTGCACGAGACCAGGTCTCTCCGTAACTGATACGGGTCGTGGGACGTCACATCTGCATGCGCATCGCGTAGAGCAAAGTCGGATGTCAGCCTATCGGCCATGTTGGTGCGCGGGAAGCTCCCTGAGAATGGGTGAGTAACATAGGCAGTTACGATATCGATACAGGCTACAGTCGACACCCTTATAACCCATACCTCTGGTAACCCATAACCTGCGATAACCCATACTTTTAGACCCATCCCGATAGGTACATATGGGTTACAAGGGTGTCGACTGTATATATGCCGCTGTGTACCTCTACGGCAATGGTGTTCTGCCATATTGCCAACATACGGTGCGCCTCACCGACATGCGGGCGCAAACCTGAGACGGACGGGAGGCAAGGAAGCGTGTTCGAGGGCAGGCGTCGACCGCTGAGGGTTGAGAGTTCACTGCCTGAGTACTTCTTATTTAGACTGGACTGGTTGAGACTTGTGCCCACAGATCGCGTGGATTGGGCGATATTAGTGAAGGAATGATCTTGAAAGCTTTTGCGTTTCCTCTTCCTCGGAAGGGCACCGAGGGGCCCTTGGCGCGAGCGTTGGACTACATTTTTGGGACGATCCGGACTCTGTAGGGAATGAGTCTAGATTACACACAGCATCCATATATATCCCGACTCGCGCAGACGAACGGGTACTATTTCGGTGGGTTTGCGCTTAGGGCCTGTAATCTGTAAGGCCCTCGTGAGGAAAATATTGGGGTGTATAAGGCGGGAGGTATCAGGATGAAGAGAGTCGGCAGAAGATAGCGCTTACGCCCATTACGGTTATCAACAAGTGTTGGGTTTGTCCGGCGGGTGTGAGGTGAGCTGAATCAAGGACCATTATCCGCGATGAACTGTGGCGACCCTGGGGCCTGCATTTCGATTCAATGGGCTCGAATACCGCTACTTATGTAAGAACCGGCGGACCTGCCACATCAGGTTGATGGGGAGACGGATTTTGTGAGGTGGATTAGGATAACGTGGCTGGGCATAAGTGCGTTAGACAGCGTTAGACTGGCAATTAATGCGGGGCGCTTTGCAAACGGAAGACTTGGTCGCGGCAACTTGGCTGGCAACATAAAGTGAGCGACGGACGCTCGTTGTCCATCCTTGTCTCTTCCCTTGATCCAACTAGTATACACACATCCCTGTTTTTTCACCCTAACTCAAACACAACACAGAATATCTCCTCCCAGCCAATTCCACACATCCAGGTTCCAGTGTACAGCCCCACGAGCAGACGCGTACGTGCTGCAATTCAGCTTACTCTAGTAGTGTCACACATCCCATTTTGAGACCGTGCGCGTGATGGGACGTGCCAACCAGCGGAGCGTCAAGCATATGAAGTCCCACCCTCGCCTTCGATCTGGTCAGTTCCTCCTCTCTTCCCTCCCCCTTTCCTCTCCTCCCTTCCTTCCTTCTCCCAGCTCTACTCATATCGCATCATGGCGACAGCCAAGAACAGCATCTATGGCTATCCCGGCTCTGCAGAGCTCGGCGACACCGTCCCTGGCGAATCGCGTGTCCGTCGCCTTGCTATGTCTAAGGACAAACTCATAACCCAGCCCCTCGACGGCGTAGAGGTCCTTTGCGACATTCTTGACTACGCTGCCCGCACACACGGCACCAAAGACGCGTTTGGCTGGCGCGACGTCATCGACATCCACGAGGAGAAGAAGGAGGTCAAGAGGGTCGTTGGCGGAAAGGAGGTGTCTGAGACTAAGACCTGGAAGTACTTCCAACTTAGCGATTACAAGTACATCTCCTTCGTGCAGGTCAAGGAGGCCGCCGCCGAGATTGCAGGCGGTCTGCTCAAGCTCGGCGTGCAGAAATCCGATATCCTCAACATCTATGCCGCAACCAGGTACGTACACCCACATACACCCTTTCGGCATCCTCCCGAACCCCCTGACCGCCTCCCTCCCTGCCAGCCCCAATTGGCAGCTCATGTCGTTCGGCTGCAACCTCATCGGCACCACTTTCGCGACAGCCTACGACACTCTCGGAGAGTCCGGCCTTCAACACTCGCTCAACGAACCAGAGTGCATCGGTATCTTCACCAATGCCGACCTGCTCCAGGTCGTCGCTAACGTGGCCGCAAACGTCCCATCGCTCCGGCTTGTGATCCACGACGGGCAAGCGAACCCGGCCCTCGTCGACAAGATCAAGGCCGCACGCGAGGGCATGCAGGTGCTCACGGTTGACGAGCTGCGTAAGCTCGGCCAGGGAACGACTGCGGATGACCTCAAGAGCCGCCGGCCGGTTCCCTCCGACACGTCATGCATCATGTACACGAGCGGGACAACCGGTCCGCCGAAGGGCGTTGTCATCCGTCAAAGCAACCTCATCGCGTCCGTCGGCGCGGTGTACACTCTGCTCGGGCACCACCTCCATACTGACGATACGTTCATCGCGTACCTCCCACTCTCGCACATCCTCGAGTTCGTCGTCGAGCTCTCCCTCTTCTTCGTCGGCATGACGTTCGGGTACGCACGCGTCAAGACCCTTACGGACGCGTCTGTGCGCAAGTGCGTCGGCGACATCACTGCGTTGAAGCCGACGATCATGATCGGGGTCCCCGCCGTGTGGGAGATGATCAGGAAAGGCATTATGGCGAAGATTAACGGCGGGAGCTACCTTAAGAAGAGCGTCTTCAACGGCGCGTACACCGTCAAGAAGGCAGGTATCCCCGGCCTTAGCCAGCTTGTCGACTCGACCGTCTTCAGCCAGATCAAGGCTGCGACGGGCGGCAGGCTCCGTCTCACCCTCTCTGGGGGTGCCGCGCTCAGTCCGGAGACTCAAGAGTTCTTGTCGATTGCTCTCGTGACTGTCCTCCAAGGTACGTACCCGGTGCCTTTTCCTAGCCGCGGGCGCTCATGTGCACTCTTATGCCTCCTGCTACTCCCCTAACGTCTCACGCCCTACACAGGGTTCGGTATGACGGAGTCGTGTGGCATGTGCGCAATAATGCCCCCAGAGTTTATGCAGTACAACACCGTCGGCCTCCCAGTGCCCTCGGTCGAAATCAAGCTGATAGACGTGGCCGAGGCGGGCTACCTCTCGACGAACAACCCCCCGCAGGGCGAGATCTGCATCCGTGGGCCGTCGGTCATCGACGGCTACTACAAGCGGCCGGATCTGAACCAGGACGAGAACATCTTCACCAAGGATGGATGGTTCAGGACGGGTGATGTCGGTCAGTGGAACCCGGACGGCACGTTGAGGGTCATCGATCGGTAAGCTCCGGGTCTTCGGTCTGGGCTTGCTTGGGCCTTCGAACTGCGCCACGTTGGAGCTGACCCGTCCTCGTCTTCGTCTCTTACAGCGTCAAGAACCTTGTCAAGCTTTCAGGCGGAGAGGTAAGCATACTTCATTCCACACATCCCCCAAAACCCCACAATCGCCCCTATATCCCCTGGCCTGAGACTAAAAACGCCATGGCATGACGCTCACTCACACGTCTCCGCGTTTATGTGTAGTACATCGCGCTCGAGCGCCTTGAATCGATCTACAAGTCCTGCAACCTCGTCTCGAACATCTGCGTGCACGCCAACCCGGCTGCGCGCCAGCCGATCGCGGTGATCATCCCCCACGCAGACCACCTCCGGCAAGCGCTCGAGGCGGCGCGCCTCCCCAAGGTCGACCCCAACGCGTCGCTCGCGACGCTCTGCCAGAACAGCGCTGTCGTGGATCTCGTGCTCAACGCGTGCAACGTCGTCGGGAAGAAGAACGGCTTCAAGCCGCTCGAGACCCTCCAGGCCGTGGTGCTCACCCCGGAAGAGTGGACGCCCGAGAGCGGGCTCGTCACTCCCGCGCAGAAGGTTCAGCGGAAGAAGGTAGCGGAGGTGTTCGAGCAGGAGATCAAGGTGCGTGGGGTTTTTCCTCTCCCGTTCTGTTCTCCTCTTCCATTCCTTTGTGGGTTGATTGGGTCCTTGGCTCAACGGCTTCTCTCTTTTTCAGGAGGTCTACCACTTCGACTGAGTCTTCATATAGAGAAGGAGAGAGTGCGTGCGTGCGTGTCCATCTGTCTGTGCCTCTTTGTCTGTGCGTGGTGTGTCTGTGTGTCTCTCAGTGTAGATCGGAATTCCTTGTCTGCCGCGGACTTTTGCTAGGTAGTATTCGGTTACTTGAGAACCCTGCCTTCGATCCCGGAACTCGTCCTCTGTCGCTCTTATTGTACGCCTTGGCCGTTGTAATATATAGTATTGTATACCTGGGCATTCTCAAACAGTGCTCTCTTATATACCGTTCCCGTCCTCCTAATGCGGACGAACGTCCACACTTTCGAATGTCGCAAGAGGTGTCTGTCGTATATTGTGCTGTGTGGGAAGTGTTTTGCATACAAGTGAGGGACTTGACCCTTTGGCGACGTGCAGGTACATTATCATACACGCATAAAGTAGTAGAGTGGCACTAAGTGTAAACCAAGCGTAGGAGTAGACGTAAGCGTGAGCGTGGGCATGTGTGTATGTGGCCCCAGGAAGAGAGAGAGGGGGAGGGAGAGGAGGAGAATAGCACTGAGCAGAATAAGTAGCGAGACAAGAGGGCAAACGACTGTCATACAACACGAGGAGAGGATACCGAGAGATAACTTGGAAGAGAGGGCAGGGGAGAGTGTGAGAGAATCTCCCTTGTGGCCACAAGCGCGAATCCGCAACACGCCACGCACAACACATCACGCTGGAAGGATGCAAGAGGGCAAGAGGCAAGACGGCAAGAGGCAAGACGACAACATTACAGAGGAGAGCGAACAGCTACTCGTTCTCCATCGACTCTTTCTCGTACTTCTTCTTCATCACGCTCACTGTGGGGGTTCCCGTCAGCCCAACGACGCAGCCGACTGACGGGGAAAGAGAGTTGAGAAAACGCACCTTCGCGCGAGATCTGGCCGGACGTCAGCCACCCCTCGGGATAGGCATTAACAATCTAGAAAGAACAAGGCCATTGAGCAGCATTCCAACAGGGGCCGGGGGGTGATACGCGGCGGGGAGAGGGCGGCAGAGAGATCGCATACCTTCTGATACAGGGTCTTGCGGACGCCTTGGTCGCTTACAATCGCGTTCGAGCCCTCCAGGGTGCTTTCCACGCCCATCAGCACAACGTCCCAACGACGGCCCATCAGGAGCGAGACTCACTTCTTCTCGTTCTCTATCCTGCAGCACTCGTTGCTCAGACAGACGAGCTGCCACATGATAGCCTTCATTTGGTCCGTGAGGCGATAGCGCTTCGCCGGCGGATGCGCGTCCTTGCCCTTACCGCCGCCGCCCGCGCCGTCGTCGTGCTCTCCGTCGTCCACCGACGGCCTGTACTCGAGCGCGGCAGGGCCGATCATGGGCGTCGTTTGGTCGCTTGCGACGGGCGAGCCTTCGTGCGAATGCGCCGTGGGACCCTCGCCGCCCACCTCGAGTTTCGCGCGCTCCTGACGCCGCTCTGCGCTAAGGGTCAGTTTATGTGATGGGCGACGAGCAGCCGCTGTTGCGGGCGACGCACCCCACTGCACGACGCTCTTCTCCCACTCCTCCTTCGCCTTCGGGAAGCCCTCGTCAGCGAGCACCCGCAGCTCCTCCAGGAGCGCGTTCTGTCGGTCCAGCAGCAGATTGGTGTGATCGCGCCATATTGTGCGCTTGATCAGTTTCTAGGGTACCTGTCGGCTTCACGCAGCTATCATTCATCGTCGGAGGGAACTCACGGTCATCGTGAACTTGTTGTATGGAAAGAGCCGCGGCATGAGGTTGAAGAAGTTCTCGTCGTATTCGCCCAGGATGACCGCCTTGAGGGCGACCTGTGCGAGAAGCGGCTTGAGGCCCGGCGGGGACTTGCCCTTGACATCCCAGTTTTCCTTCGCGATAGCTCCTTTGAGCACGTCGATCGCTTGCTCAAGCTCTGGATGGAACGGATGCTGCGGGTATGTCAGGCACAAGCGAGGGCCTTGTAACTGCACACACTCACGATCTCGACGGTCTTCCTCCGCTTTTTCGCACCTCCTTCGGATATGCTCGTCACTGACTGCGCCTCGCTGATCTTCCGCTTCAGCCTGCCATTGTCCTCTCCATCGGATAGCGATATTGGCGTGTCCTTTGTGCCTTCCTCGATCTTGACTTTCGCCCCTGAAGGCGACACGCCGTTTGACGGCCCAGCAACGGAGGACAGCGCCGGTAAAGGCAGTGTTGCTGTGGAGAGGGCAGCAGAGATAGAAGCGGAGGGCGCAAGGATGTTGATCTTCTTCGACTTTGGTTTCTTCGTTGATGGCCTGGAGAGGAGCCGTTGAGTGACAGATCAGCGACGGTTGAGCAGGAGGAGCAAGATGGTGACACGGACTTGTTCATCAACGCAACCTGCCCACTCGACACATAGAACCCCTTCTGCTTTGTTTGTGCAAAGAACGTCCGCTCGTCTTGGGCGAGCTCCGAGTCATCGATGAACGGATCGGTGGTGTCATAGTATTCTGATGCATGATTCCGCTTCTGCAATGGGGAAAAATACATGTGAGCGACCTTCAACAAAGGGGCGGTATTAAAGGCGTGTCGGCTGTTCTACGAGCAGTATGTGACCAGGAGCTTATCTTCAACCGCAAAGAGAGCTCCTCAGCCCGCGGAACAAGAAAGTAGCACTTTACGAGGTAGCTAGCGCACCCTGAGCCACACCACCCGAAGTCATGTTCTGCGTCTACACAGAGGGCGTGCATAGGACCCTTGCACTCCAGACATGACACGCACGTCGTATGCATCGTCGAGTTACAGGGAGGAGAGGCAGCGCATATACCCAGCCCTGGAGCCGAGGAAGGAGGGTGCGCCACCAAGTCAAGATGCGACGCTGCCAAACGTGTCTTACTCATCGATGGAACATGTTCAGCTTCGCACTGCAGCATGCATCGAGCACCGTCATACATGCGATGAGTGTGAGATGATGAGTCTCACGCAAGGGGGCTTGATAGACGATGCCCGACGCACAACGCGCGATGTTTGGATTCGGCGTAACTCCGCAGCGCGGCAGCGGGTGCATCGTTCTGTCGGCTGCTAGTATAGACCAAGGACACATACCTTCCTACGTCGCTTGCCATTCTGGTTTGCCTCAGGAGATTGCTTCGTCTCGCCTTCGTCGTCCCCGTCGCTCTCATCGCTTGTGTCCCGCTTGGCTTCCGGGACGGGAGTAGCGGGACGTTGACCGTTCGCCTTGGCGAGGTCAGAGATGTTGACCTCGTAGTCCTCGGGACCGCCGAGCGTGATGTCTAAGCGAATGGTCTGGAGAGGCTGACGGGCGAGGGGTGGAGGAGGAGACGGGGAGGAGGCACGAGGAGCGGCAGATTTGGTAGACTTGGGTTTGGCGCTGGAGGGCGCTGCGGCTACGTTGGACGATGATGGTTTGGACTTGCGGCCCCTCCCGCCGCCGGGTGCGACGGTGGCCTCGCCGGATGATATGCTGCCATCGGCAGCGTTGGAAGGAAGGGGGAGGTCGGCGGAGGAGGGTCGGTCGTCGTTGTCAACAAGAATGGGAGAGTGTTGCGCTGGCGAGGGGGAGCGTGGCGGGGACGACGCCCTGTCGTCCTCCGAGTCATCGTCGGTGATGTCGACCTCGATGTGCTCGGTATGGCTCGGGTCACCGTCGCTGGAGACGATATCCATGGGGAGAAGGGGAGGAAAACGGGGGAGGAGGGAGGGGGAAGTTACCTAATTAGGCAAGAATCGGGGGGATGGGGAGGAAGAGATGGAAGATTGAACATCTTTGACGTTGCGGAGGATGAGAATACTTGTTTCGGTTCGCCCGGTTGACGACTGGGCTTGTGGCTTGTGCAGACAATCCCCGCCGCCTTTTGCCTCTCCTTCCCCTTCTCCCATTGGCTCGGCTTTTGCCATCTACGATTCCCTCTGAGCGCCCGCTCTCACTTTCAAAACATACTGCACTGTCACCAGCACATGATGCAGCACTTCAGCCCTCTCTCGTTCTCTCATGTGTGGTCAGAGCGGTGAGTATGTAGGATTAATTGACGAAGAATCACCACAACGCGACAACGTAGAGCTGCGTTTTTCTATCAGATCATCTGTATCCTGATTGCACCAGTCGACATATAGTGGTACTCTACTAATTGGATTTAGACATGCTTCTCCGGTGCATGTAGGGCATAGCGAGCCGCCAGAAGAAGCAGATGAGCTCCAAGTTGATGTTCGTTTGGAGTGCCTAAGAGAACGCTCAGATTCGTCGAACTCCTCAAGGGTGCTAAGCTTGCCACAAGCGGGCTCAGCGAAGAGGACGTTGAACGACTTTAGAATAGAGTCATTCACTGCCACCGAAGATTGTCGATGGATGTCTTTCTTGGAACTGGCAACGCCTCACAGAAAACATACACCGCAAATAGAGTCATTCACTCCCACCGACCGAAAAGTGTGATTCTTGATGGTATCTTTCTTGGAACTGGCAACACCTCACAGAAAACATACACCGCTATATGCGAAGCGATTGAGGGCCACTCGCCTCACGTTACTGACAATCGCCAAGTCATACACGACATGTGCATCAACAGCTACATGGCTCACATCGGCCCGTTTGCAACCTATGAAGTGTGCGACTACTGTGAAGAGCCCCGGTACTGCCCTGTCCAGGCTGGGTCGGATGCGTCAGTCCCACAACAACGTTTCACAACAATGCTGCCTGGCCCAACTTCACCACTGCACGTGCTGAGACCGCAAACGACATGATGTACCTATATCAAGCCGCCTGCTGCCTTCTTGCCGTCACGCCGACTGGAACCTGTCCGAACACGTATACGGACGTCTACTCTGGGTCGCATCTTCTCAAAACCATTAAGAAGGGAATCATTGGCGCTGATAATGTTGTCATGTCATGTTCAATCGAGGGTGCTCAGCCCTACAGGAACCAGAAATCAGACTGCTGGATTTACATGTGGATAATCAAGACCCCAGCCCCGACAAACAGTTCAAAAAGCACCTCATCATTCCTGGCTCTGTGATCCCTGGACCCAAGCATGCTCGAAGTTTAGACTTGTTCCCCTTTCCCGGTTTCTATCATGTCTCCGCACTCATGAATGAAGGTCTGCATTGATGGGTGTGCTCCAGCTCTGTGTGTGCAAAGAAACTACTAAATCACACTAAGAAACCAAGAACTTGAGAAGGTATTGTGAGGTAGGGGATCTCTTCCCAGGTTTGTAGGTCACAAACACAGAATTGATACTCGAAGGACACTTGCGGAAGGTCACAATGCAAGACTGAAGGCCAATGAGAGGAACTTGCAAGACGTAGAGGGCTTGCAGGTGCAAATGCAGGTTGCAGATGCAGAAATGTCTGTCAATTCCCTTTTGATTCTCGGACTTGAGGTGTTCTGGGAAAAGAGCTGGGGGGGGTTCTTTCCCCTCTTCCCCTCTTCCCCACCTCCTATTCTAACTACACAACCGTGCAACTGTCCACGGACTTGTCATGACCCCCTTCCGGGACCCCCATCATTTCCCCTTTCCCGCACAGCACATCCAGCCTAATGTAGTGACCTATCCCTCATCTGCATGACCCCAGTCCTCCTGCACATCCCTTTGCCACATTTCCACACATCTGCCCTCAAATGCACTCTCCTATTGCAATCCCACCTCTTGACAAATCAGCCTCAAGGTTACCAAACAGTGGCTGTGTCTTCAATCCTTGGCACCCTCTCCTGCACGATTGTGCCCTTGCACTTGCAAGTCTCACCCATCCGGCCGCAATAGCTTGTGGGCCTGTGAGTGGTCCATCCTTCTCGACTCAATCGAATACCACACTTGTGAACCTTGTGTGTGGTGGTCTCTTGCATCCTTGGCTTCCAGATCTTGCGCTCACGCCCTCTTCCTTCTTCTCAACACGGAACTCCAGTTGGACCGTAGTAAGGGGAGGAAATGGGGAAATGACAGCTTTGTGTTTGCATGGGCAGTCATGGGGTGGTGTCGTGTGTCCATTGTCTGCAAGAAGGTCATGCTAAGGTCTGCCATGGGTCGCATTGCAGAGGTCAGCTCAAAGCACGTGGGTTGCCAAAATCAGGGTATGGCTCACACAGGTGCACAACAGCATATCTGGAATGCTCACTCTTGTGTGCTCACTGTCTTGCATCGATTTGTATTTGGTGGACTGACTCACCATCCAGTAATGGCAGAATTGTTACGCTTTCTGCACAACTTCAACCTATAGCTTGTTTCCTTGTAATTAAGTGGTGAGCATCTAGCTAGTTTTAGCATGTCTTTTCAAAGAGAGGCACTAGTTAGATAGTGTGAGAGCAAGATATAACTGTTAAGCTGTGAAGCTAGTGTTATTCACGAAGAGACTAAAAGCTAGGGAAACACTTCCCTTATATACATCTCTAGACTACTGTGAAATGTGGCTGTGCTGTAAATGCGCAGTTAATGCGCAGTAAGTGCGCAGTAAGTACTTAGTAAGTGCTTAGTAAGTGCGCAGTAAGCGTTGTGAAAGGCGTATACATAGTTATATGTGTGTTTTTCCTATGGTACTTAGTAGATAAGATAAGGACTTAGATAGTAAGCCACCAACACGACGGGCAGAGCGCCGTATCCGGTCTCGCGGTAATAGGATGGAAATATGTTCTGAATCTATAATTTCTTAGCGACAACTTATTTATGTCATTGAGCAGGAAAGCTGATGTGTCCTGAGCGTGGCGTGCCAATTTCCCGCCTCAAGATTGGACCAAAGGAGGATATACAAAGGGTATAGATAGGAAATGTAAGATGGCACGTGGCTATCCAGGGCGCGGTGATATGCGAGTCAGTGCCATCTTACATTTCCTATCTATACCCTTTGTACATCCTCCTTTGGTCCAATCTTGAGGCGGGAAATTGGCACGCCACGCTCAGGACACATCAGCTTTCCCGCTCAATGACATAAATAAGTCGTCGCTAAGAAATTATAGATTCAGAACATATTTCCATCCTATTACCGCGAGACCGGATACGGCGCTCTGCCCGTCGTGATAGTGTTCGAATCTCCGGCCGGTGTCACAGCCATTTGGCCGGCTGTTCGAATCTGTCCATCCAAATGGCTGTGTCACACGTCACAAGCCCGTTCGAATAGATCAAAATGCTACAGTAATAGTAACTACGAGTACGTGAAACCCCCTCCTTCGTGATATCGCCCTCAACTCGAAGCATGCACACCTTCCCCGCACCTCCCCTACTCTGTACCCCATTCCCATCCCCATTCCCCGTATTCTGTACTCTGTACTCTGGCTGACCATTCTTGCTTATGCTAAGTTATTTCTACCTTGTTCCCACTTTAGTTTAGTCTTACTATACTTCCTCATCCCAGACTTGGGTTCCCGTCCCGCTCGTCTCACTCTTCCCGAGACATGCTCCCGCTCTGCAAACTCCAGTTTTGCCTCACCTTCCCATTCCGTGTCTTACCCTTTCTGTCCTGCACTCTATTCTGGTGTCTTCCTTACAATGTTTCCCCAGCGCACCTGTAGTACAGCCCTGTGCACTCTGTCCCGGACTTTGGTCCCAGACCTATGTATATAAGTCCGTAGCGTAGCAGTGTAGTTTCCTCAGTTTGAAGACCTTGTTTACTCATACTCCTTGGTCCCCTCCATTTCCCTTGTCAATCTCTCTGTCTCTCTCTGCCTTCGGGCCTCTGCGTGACTCTGACTAAGTTGCGCCCTCTGAGCCTCTCAACTTATCTCTTTGGCCTCACCTCGACATCCATCTCCGGACTCCAGTACCCCATAGCCCGCCTCCGACCCCCTTCCCAAAAATAGAAGACCTCCAGGGAAGTCTTCACCTTCTGCAGCGCACATCCGGACTTCAGACCAACCAGACTTAGGTCTAACATTGCGCCTGGATTGCACCTAGTGCATCTACAGAGGCGGATAATGAGGCCACGGCCCAGTGTCCCTCCTGGACTTCACACAAGGCAGCGCTGCCTCGCACTTCCGATACAGTGAAGACATCTCAAAGTTCACGCTGTCACCCATAAACACCCCAAAATCTCGGGACATCTACGCCGAAGATTTGTCCATGATACGGTACGCATAGCCCTTCTGAACCTTGGACTCGCAGATGAACGTTAGCCCGGGGTACCCAAGATCGTCTCTACGACCAGTGCACCACAACGACGCAGCATCTCGTGCATAACTGGAGCATGCATACTCAAGTGCATGCTGAAATCGCAGGTGGGTGAGTATAGTACATCCATTTCCGAGGAGTGCCTCACTTCACTGCCGATGAACGAGTCTCAGATCTCGCGCCTGGAGGAACATGATATCATTATCGTCTGTGGACCAATGAAGACTCATCAGGAAATTGTGCAGAAAATGACCAATGCTGACCAATGCTGACGTAGTGTGACCATGAGTGGCCAGGTAACATCTGCAAAGATGCACGGTGGCCATCAGTAGTCTGCGCGGATGCAGTCCTATCATGTATGGTCATACAATGTCTACTTAGGCATACTGAGACCATCATATGACCATGTTATAGCCGCGCAGACTTTAAATGTGCACTCATTATCACGGTGAAGGCTTGCCCTTCCTCATAGCATAACTGTATCATAGTCATTGGAATACTCATATTCAATAAGTAAGTACTAGTCAGTATTGAATACACTAAGTTGGAGGCACCCAATTGCAAGCCAGGTTCTGCCGTGTTATGCTCACTATGTTGGACACAAATGGGGTGCGATCAGTTGGGGCACCCCATTGCATTGCGGGGAACCCTGCACCCTGGATGTTCAAAAGCCTGGTGTCTGCAGTCCTCTGAGCCATCCCTCGTCTTTCTCCTCTCCCCATCTCTGAGCTCTGAGCTGTACTGGTAAGTTCCTTGCATACCAACAACCATGTTCTGCCTGTAAGTGCAATGGTTGTTGGCGTGATGAGCTGTGTTTGAGCTTGATATTGGAGACCGAGTAAGTGTCTGATTTTTTTTTCAAACATGGCCATTGCAGCTTGATTTCCAACGGTATCTATATGCTTAAGTTAGTGTGTAAGTAGCTTGTAATACAAAGTTAGCAATTACTGTGATTTGTCATATGTTTCCTATCAATACATCGTCTTTATAACCATGTCATGACCATCATCCGATTAAGCCCTGCTGTCAAGCTTGAGCTTGTATATTCAACCAGTCATGTATGATCATATTGTACACTGAAAATGGCCATGATGAAGCTTAGCTATGGTCACACTCATGGGATGCTATGTCCTATCATGCTCTGCAGCACATACTGGTATGACAAATAGTGTTCATGAATGCTCAATTATATACCCATGATTGACAATGCTTGACCATCCATCTCTACTCGATGACCACCTATGGCCACCCTTGACGCCATTTGAGCGTCTTGCATTACGGGCAGACTTAGCATGACCGATGTGACCGCCCATGATGTGTGGTGATCAAGAGTGACCTTACTACATGTTAGTTTCCTGATGCTACACACTGGGCGGCTGTTCCTTCCACAGAGACATGTGTTGAACAAAAGAGACTGCGCGTCCATTCTTCAGAGGGCGTGAGCTGCCGAGGATGCCAGGGATGGACACCACCATGGTCATGAGCACATCTTAGTGGTTTTACAACTTTGGCAAACATCGCGAGGTGAGTAATAATCCTTGATGCAAACGAGCATATTATCTGATCTTCACCAGTGCTTGTATCTTCATACCCAACGGGGGAAATTATCCACATACCACTTGCTGCCTCAGCAGTCCGAGGCCTCTGTACCTGACCGCAATACTTGCTGTGAGAACACTGTAATTGACCTGTTGGCGTGTGCCCTCAATTTACACTGACACTGCACCAGGTATATTCAGATAATGTGCCAGACTCCTTAGAGCAAGTAGTCCTTGCAGTAGATGAATATGGAGATCAGTTTTGGTGTCCCAAAGAATGGCGAAGTCTCACCTGTGCCCCTTTTTGATAGTGAGAAGAATGTGGGTGGAATACGAGAGGCTGGAGCACGCTCATAGGCATGTGAGGCTAGGAGACGTGTTCATAAGGAGCATCCTCCTCTGCAATGTAACTGTGCCCCTTTCTACCGTGTTCGCTGTCCCTTACCTCCTTGGGTACAGATTATGGCTGTATCAAGGCCAACAGCAAGGAATGTCCAGGATGTACTCCCTTATGAATTCCAGAGCTGTACTCTCCAACTGTAGGCAGCGCTGTAGTTGACGAGAGCCATGATCATAGATGGACTGGGAGAAAGCGATCACAAAAGAAATTGCGAGGGATTTCTCCATGAGCTGAGTCAATCCACTTGTGAGGTGATCTATCATTGTTGATCCAGCAAGCCATAGGTCTGCTGAATTTGTGCAGGTGCGTGTATCATCGTTCCCAGCTGAAGCAGTTCTTCACGGCCGAGTTGATACAGCAGTAGTCTGAGACCAAAGTTGCGCAACTTGTCTGATCTAGACTTGACCGAGATAATACGTCACTGTCAGTACCCTGTATTTGACCTGTTAGCATGCACACCTCTGAGGATTGCACTGTCACAGAACCAGGTATTTGCAAAGTGCTTCAAGTTCCTCACAACATGCTTGTAACCATTCCTTTTGCTCAGCCTTAGGTAGGCAAACAATGTCATGTGTCATGACTGAGCATTGAGGGAAGAGGGAAGCTTATGAGATGAGCAGGGGTGATGACTGGCACTTGCACAGCAAGAGCAGAGCTGGGCTCAACGGTCAGGGTTGGAGACAAGCATATTGAGCTATTGTCTACAGGGGAAGTACATGGGGGCTTACCTGGAGACAAGAGGTCGAAACTGAGTCTCCAGGGTGCCAACACTACAGTATATATAACTACAGGTGCTGAGGACAGTAAGGTCCAAGGCACCAGGAAGCATCAGCATCATGATGGGGAGATGTAATCAAAACATGATGAGTGATGCACCCGAAACGTGATGAATGATAAACAATCAAAGTATGCAGGTGAAATGCTGAGTGCAGACCTGCTACAAGGAAGAGGGAAAATGATGGGTCCCAGGGATATGGTCATGATAGTACCCCCCTTCTAAGGGTCGTGTCCTCACAACTTTGATGCATGGATGGACTGAGGGAACTTGGTGTAGAACCACATAACCATCTTGGGGGCATTGGTCAGGTTCTCTGCGGGTTCCCAGCTATCATGTTCACAACCCCAGCCTTTCCAGCATACCAGGTACTGCAGCTTGCACCCTCAAACATAGCGATGCGAGTCCAGAACCTCTTCAACCTCATACTCTTCCTCCCCCTCCACGTCCAGTGGGGCTGGATCCAGCAGGTGACAACCAGGGAGCGAACTCTGCTGATGTGGTTCAAGCAACAAAACATGAAAGACTGGATGGATCTGCAGGTCTTTTGGCAGTGATACTTCATATGCAAGGGGGGAGACCTGTCGCTTGACTACATAGGGTCCTGCGGCATGATCCACCAGCTTCTGAGGGAGTCCGGAGATTCATAGGTTCCGCATGTTTAGCCACACCTTCTGGCCTGGTTGCAGCAGTGGTGTCTCTCGCATGTGTTAATCGAAGTGCTGTTTCATTTGCTCAGCTGCCAGTGTCAATGCTGCCGTCGCATCTTTCCTGGCTTTATGCAGATCCTCCCGCTGTTCATCCACTGAGGGAACCTGTGTCTCAAGCACCGGGATGTTGAACTCCAGTTGGTACCCATACATGAGGTAGAAGGGTGAGTGACCAGTGGCTGAGTGGGAGTGTGAGTTGAATGCAAACTCTGCAATGGGCAACCATTTGACCCAGTTGTTGCGTCATTGTGAACAGAACATCCAGAGGTAAGCTTTGATCTCCTGGTTCCACCGCTCGGACTGCCCATCTCTCTGTGGGTGGCACACCGTGGAGAGCGCACTTTCGATGCCAAGCCCTTGGAGCGCTGCACGGAATAGTTTGCTCGAGAACTGGGGGCCCCGATCTGAGATGATCTTTCACAGTATCCCATGTAACTGGACATAGTCTCAAATCAGGTGCCAGGCCACATGATCTGCATCCACCAACTCAT
>KN050182.1:0-11897 GCA_000743315.1 Lignosus rhinocerotis TM02
CTGTTGCACCATGTCGCCCAGGAATGCATTATTCCTCTGAGAACGACTGCTCATTCGAGATGATCTGGAGCCTCCTATAGAACGCCCGAATCAGCAAGAATTTGATATATCAGTTCTGCACATCACTCGCACCATATCATCAGAAAAGTGAACGAGCGCAGAGGCATGTACATATGTTTGAGGGAACGATACACGAAGCTTGGGCTTGAAACGTGCAGGTGCCTCACGGACTGAGCACAGAACGACTCTGCGAGAGTAGAAATAGGTTTGAGTGCGCAGGGTAGTACGCCTCACCACAAAGCTATCGTTAGTCATTAGAAGTTGAGTCGTGGATACGGCGACTGCAGGGACAACGTACTCAGAAGGGCTCGGGTTCAAGTTGCTGAACGACCAATGGATTAATGGAAATAGCCCTGGTTGGTCCAGCGAAACTGGCATACCTTGCCGCAGCTCTATGCGACTCGCCACCGTCCGACACCCTAGATGACCTACGTGATAGATAAGTATCGACGTTAAAGAAATATCACGGTAGCCCGCACGCTGCGTACTCCACTGACATAGCTTTGACCAAAGATTGGGGCACTGGCTGTTGCACCATGTCGCCCAGGAATGCATTATTCCTCTGAGAACGACTGCTCATTCGAGATGATCTGGAGCTTTGATCGACGAACATCAATGTGGGAGAGTACTTTGGCAGCGGACCTTTCTAGGGAGTGTTCTAGTACCCCTAGGACCCATTGATCAATTGCCGCTCTAACGGCGCTACTATCAACCGTATCAGCGGCAGGACGCTGCAGCTCGACGCGGAAATGCAAATCAGCTCGCCAACGCAAGGCAACAGGGTCGGTCGAGGGGGCATCATTCATGTCCGGGTCGTGCTTCATGTGCTTCAGAAAAATTAAGAGTGCAACTACGTCTGCTGGATTGCTGAGGTCAAACGTGTTCCTAGAGTCTAGAAGAGGTGTGAATTGAACTCGAGGCTAGAGCGGAATCAGTATCCGATCAAGAGGTGTTATGATATACTCACAAGGTCATTTCCCACTTTTACATCGTCGTCAAGCCACCCGATGATGATGCGAGCCATGGTGTTTGTCTGTTCGCAAGCAACCCCGACTAGTGGCCAAGAATACCCCAGGTTTGCTCGATGGTACAGAGCACTGGTTAATAGCGTCTCGATACCATCGATCACATCGACGCAGATAACCGCTGGTTGCTGGGTCTCGAAGTCGTCCGAGCACAATAACTGCTGGTCATGACCGGTGCACACAATGGCATCATCGTCCTTGTCCTCGTCCTCGTCCTCGTCATATCCGTCGTATCCGTCATATTCGTCGTCATATTCGTCGTAATATTCGTTGTCGTCGTCCGGTCTTTCCTCTAGGTTGAGCTCATCGTCCTCTGAGGTTTGTGTTTCGAAAGTTCGTGACCGGGAATTAGTTGTCAACATCTCGCTTGGGGGGATACTCTGCAAAGTACACTTACTAGACTCTGTACTGTCACATTGATCTGAATCGGCACCATTTAATCGCATAGGAGGAGAAGCAGAGGAGATTAGATGGAGGCGGTGTGAGAGGCTCATCATGATGAGAGGTGCAAGGTCTGCGAATGATGAGTTCTGCCCGTCTATGGAGTTGCAAAACAGGGACAAAGCTAGCTGTGGGAGGTTTCGCCACAGCATAGGTGGCCGACGAGCTGGCACGTTCGGAATTCAACGGACTCGTCAGTAACCAGTAACCATTACGGATCGGACACATACTAGAAGTCATGACTGGGATAGACTCGACGCAGAACGATGGAAAGCATGTTCATAACTTCAGGAAGGACTTTTCTCTCCCCTGCAAGAAGTCGGTAGGACTGCATCACAGTCGCTTGTTCCAGTATTGCGCTGTAAACTTGATAAACTTGGGGAGACACCGTCTCGCTGGCAAGCACGTCACTGTCATCAGCGACAGACCAACGTGCCTGTGCTGGAAGGACACGCCTCTCATGAAGTACGCGAGCAGCATTGCAGTATACCGCAGGATCCTGAACGGGGTGTAGACTCAGTGCTTGAAAAGCACTCTCAGGCAACGACGTGGTTCACCTGAGAGAAGAACCATCTAGGAAGGTGTGCGGACTCGGAGTTTAGCAGTTCGAGTTGACGTTGAACAACTTCTGGGTATAGTGGCGTTGGGATATCAGTCCTACCAGAGCACGAAAACATATCGCCGATGATGTTGTTGGGCAAGACGTTTGTCCTCCTTAAGCTGCTTGAGAGGCTGAGGCTGCCGAGTGGGAGTGAATTTCACCTCACTGTCACCACGTGTGACACTGACAACACAGACTCGTGCAGGGATAACGCAATGTACTTATTAGCCTTACTCTACAGTGCAACGCATATAGGGATTTAGTTTGACTTACACGTTGCGCCAACCATGGTGTGCTCTATCTAAGAGAAGACGTACAAGTGAGTGCAAATGTAACACAACGCATCCATATCCTCCTCCTCCACACTGGCAACTTGAAACGAACACGCCTCGTTCAGTTTGCGCAGCAACACACTCCGGTCCCACTCTTTCCTCACCACCAATTGCAAACAATACACGGGCACCTCGCACGCATCGTTTGATCGTCGTCTTTAGCTCGTTCACAAGTTGTCTTTGTCCACATCGGAAAAAGTCTGGAAAAGGCGTTGGCGAGCACTCTACTTCCATCGGCTGCTCGACCTCCGGTTCCGAGCGGTATCAGTTTACAGGTTTCTGCGAGGTGTTCATCGTCGTTCTCCGTCGCAGTCGAGGATGACACAGAAAGTCATAAAGTGTGGCCATGGACTGACCTTCGTCGAATTCGAAGTCAGCGTATTGAGACTGAGGCAAGTTTGCGCGCCAGTGTGCCCAGGTAAATAGGCCGAGGTTTTGAAGGACCGTCCCTCCCTCTTGTCAATAGGTCCTCATTGTCTGCCTAGGGGAGACTAGGCCGAGGTGAGCCCTCAGCGTTTTCCGAATCGGAGTCTGGCATTCAGCTTTCAATACATATGTACCGCACAAGACCGCACAGAAGGCTCCAGAGTAGTATTTACTTATTAACATCTCATCTCCCGATTCTGGATGCATTTACATCATCAATCTATGAGTCGCACATGAGACACAACGGTCCGGACACAAAGTCTCATGTTTCGAGCATCAATGGAGTCTATGAAATTTGTAGTCATCGTAGTCGACACCGACATTACACCATGACATTGGCAAGTAGACGAGTGTAGACTCGCAGAGGATGCACGAATCAACACGTTCAACTTCTACAACTGCAAGTAAAGTAAGACATCAGATGAACGTGAACTCCCTTGCCATGGAAGGAAATTGCCGCTATTGTGGTGGTGATGTTACTTGGGATCGTGAACGAATATATACCAACCTTGCTAACAACAGACGACGAGTCATGGCTGGCATCACTTCCTCGGGACACGTGCCTCTATCTCCGGGATCCAGCGCATCTGCTGTCCCATAGCGCAGCGCGCACGTCGGATAGCCACAACATACAAGTGCTGATAGTGCGGAGTCGCAGCTTGCCTCTCCAGTCCGAAAGGGTCGTGCTCATCATCAGCCTAGTATCCAAAGGCAACATTGAGTGAGTAGAAGACATGCCGTACGAAGCATCCTAGACACGCACACTCTTGTCGACAAACCTCGAGTACCTATACTGCTCCCGAATTATATATGTCAGAAGGTGCGCGAGCGTAAAGCCTGATTGAGGATATTTTTTGACTACTTTTGCTGGAAAGGCCTCTGGGAAGCCGAACTGCACCAATTCGGTTGTTGATCAATACAATGGTGTTTGAATGCGTGAACAATGCGCACAAAACAAGCCTGGCAGACCACCTCACCCTCGGGGATGCATGTGTCCAAGACCTTGTGTGCACCATCGAGATACTTGACGATTTTGTCATTGGGAGTGTTGAACTTATCGACAATCGTCTGACCGGCCGTTAGCAGAGAGAATCCGACATTGCCTCGGCTCTCGATAGCGATACTGAAGTCTAGGTCGACATCTTCAGGAAGGGGAAATCGATAGACATCCCACGACTGTTGTTGAGAGATGCTAGTCCGTACTGTGTGCGCGACGTTTCGGGCGGTCTTCCATGCTTTGGGGAGACGCGGTTGGGATAGCAGAGATAGAACATTGGGCTTTACAGCCACTTTCACAGGGGATCGGGTAATGGCTGTGGTGGAAGCCTGTTTAAGGACAAGTTAACAGTCAGAGAGACTGATCAAGCCATACCAGCCGAAGTCTGCCTTCGATCCTGTCCGGGCTCCGACCCTTCGGAAGCCTTGAGACCGCTTTCGATCCGGTCGAGCAAAGCCTTCCTCTCTTCGGAAGACCCATCATCTCCAGCACGGTTTGAGCCGAATAAGACATACAGTTCATGGCATGTGGGCGCACCTGAGATATACGTCTTCGATGTGTTGCTACCTAGAGTGGCATACATATGAGCTCTGTCAAGAAAAAACGATGATGAGATGTACGCACGTAACCATTTAAGAGGCATAACTGTAACGTCCTGTGATAGATGAGTGTGGCGGTATAAGACATGGAGAATATCGGTTCTTTTTTATAATCATCAGCAGAATGAGGTTGCTTTGGTGTGGCATGACCATCTAAAGCGAGGTTTTGAAACCAATGAGCCCCGCACGCTTTGACGTGAGTCATTGAAAATTATAACAAAAGCTAAGGTCCATACCTGATGAGCATTTACGTGCTCTTCGTGCCAGTGGCTCCTGGGGTGGTCAAATATCCTGTTGGGATTGCTTTTCCAAACTACACTTGAGTACCAATCAAAATCCTCGCCCTGCCGCAGCCGTGCTATGTAGTATCAGTATTCGCAACGTGTCTGCCAAAGGCTGCAGGCAACTGTTATCCGGGTTTGTGTGAGGGTCGATCAGAAGCCACATATTGCGTCTGAGTCAGTGCTCTAATGCGTTACTTGGAGGCTTCCGACTGCTTTATCAATAGGGTACGGTGATTGAGGGTTTGTGAATGTCGTTGCGTTTAAAATTGATGCAGGGTATCCAGTTTCAAGAAGAGCGAGATCACTCGTAAACCCGCTTGCGCCCCTGGAATGACTCGAGATCGGATTTGGTACCATTAGCGCCTGTAAGGCGTACTTCAATATTACTGTAGAATTTCGACCTATGCGGCGCGTCACATGTCACAATCCGCGCCTGCCAGTGGGTCTCGCCGCATGTGACAAATTGAACTAGTAGTGGATCATTACTACTTACTTACTGCTCAGAGAGTCCAACCAACTTGCTTATCAAGTTCGAAACTGTTGCTATTCAACGGCGTACCAAATACAACTGTTCCTTCAACTTGAACATTGTTTTTTAGGCACTAAATGAATGGGGTCAACTCTGGTTGGCGCTACCGCCGCGCCGCATTGGAGGGTAGGTCACAGGTCACACCCAGCGCCGCATAGGTCGAAATCCTACAGTACTAGTACTAGTGTGAGTCGCTAGTTAGGCTTGGTTTCTCTACAGATGAGTCTCACTTTGTCAAGCTATGTATCTCTACTTTGCGCGCATCCCAATATCGCACCGCATGTCTGTCTCAGTGCACAACCACGATGGAGTCGGTCCGACAAAGTTCATGCCTGATGTGCCCTCGCCAGCTCCTGCCGCCTTCCTGCTTCACCTGACCAAGTCTCTCCTCCCGGTCCAAACCTTCACAATCGAGCAGAATGTTCACGAGCTCAGTCATATGTGATACGGTGAGCTGCATGACTATATCATGGTGCGCGTGGTCTTCCGCCTTCTCCGCTTTCAGTCGTCTTCTTTCCTTCTGATGATTTAGGATGACTTAGATTTGACATGTCAACATGTGCAACTCAGCCGCCTGGTTCTACATAGCGGATACGGGTCGGCACATCGTCGGGATCTGCATACGCCTTGTTTCTTCGCTCCGGCGTGCCAATTCCTCAACCAACAACACCAGAACTTGTTTTGTCATAGGGTTGCCGGCGCTATCCTCTACTTGTCGTGTGGACACTATCACCTGCCGGGTTCTACTCAACTACTCTCTCCATTGTGACGCCTCTTGTTGACAGCCGTCGTTCGCCCAAACATGCACACGGGACGATCACGCCGTTCTGAATGGCAAGGAGGCAGGTCTTGTTAGGCGCATTGTTTGCGTTCTATGTTGCCTCAGCCATGTTTTCCTTCGTATGTCTTGTGTCAACCGCGACATCAGGGCGTTTGTATGTGTGGTATATAACCTGCGATGGCCTATGTGGAGGAGGGCATCCCCCACCTCTCAGGTTCAGATTCACATACAGCTTCAGCCGCAGTCTCAAGAATGCAATTCTCTACACTCTGCACCTTCGTCGTCCTCGCTGCCTCCGCCGCGGCGCAGACCATTTCCGGCCAGTGGGACTGTGTTTCAGCTGGTTCATACACACTTTGCCAGAACCTTTGGGGCAGCTGTGCGTGCAGTCTTTCGTTATCGTCGTCTCTCCTGTCCCGCTCAACAGTCTATTGACTTAATTTCGGTTACAGCTGCTGGCGTGGGCAACCAGAACACCACCCTAATCAACGCAAATGGGAACGGTGTTTCGTGGCGCACGCAGTGGAACTGGCAGGACGGCCCGTACAACGTGAAGAGCTATGCCAACGTCATCCACAACTCCGCCAAGGGCGTTCAGGTATGTCTGGCTCCTTTCCCTTCCGCCGCTTCAGCTGAATGTCGAGACTGACACGGACGTGGTCTTACCCCCAACCACGGGATGCAGCTCCAGAGTCTCCAGTCCGCACCGACCACTTGGCAGTGGAACTATGATTACGCTTCGTGGGATATCCACGCCGATGTCGCGTACGACATTTGGACTGGTTGGGCTGCCCAGGGTAACCCAGCTAGTTCAGCCTCCTCTTACGAGATTATGATCTGGCTCTCCGGCAAGGGAGGGTGAGTGCCTTGACTTGTCCTCTCTCCTCATTCTTCATACCCCTCCCCGACATTTTCATTTGCTAACCACAATACACATATCACAACGTACACAGTGTCCAGCCCGTCGGATCGCAGATCGTCTCCGGGCTGTGGCTCGGCGGTCACTCTTGGAACCTTTGGAAGGGTCCAGTCGGAAACTGGGAGGTGCTCTCGTTCGTGAGCGCGAACGGCGACATCACCAATTTTAACGCCGACCTCAAGGAGTTCTTTGACTACCTCATCCAGCACCAGGGTGTCTCCGTTTGGCAGGTGGGCTGACCTTCTAAGCCTGGTGTGAATGAAAGAGCTGATGCGGGTCCGATCCTGGCCAGTACATCCAAGCGATTCAGTCTGGCACGGAGCCGTTCACGGGCAGCGCCAACCTGCTCACTGCCAACTACAGTGTTGCGGTCAACCATTACTAGTCGAACCGTGACAAAGGTTAAGTTTTCGGGCGACGGAGTGTCAGCAGGAGTCAGTAGGAGTATCAAGTGTACCTGTATAGTATGTGTCTTCCACGGTTCCTGGACTCCACCGAATTAGGATGTATTTGTTGTTCACGTCGAGTAAATGGGATGCCATCCAGCTTGACACGGGACGTTTCCGGACGCCGGCAACTTGGCACCTCGTACTAATTACTGTAAATGTGAGCATACAGTGCCTACAATGGAAGCACGCGAATCGCGAATTGCCGGTCTCAACCACCAAGCTTAGTGCCAGCGACGAGCAACTACACTGCAGTAGACCAATGTCTTGGCCCCCAGGGAGCCAACTCATGAGTCTACAGCGTGCTCTCGTAAGCTGGGACGGTGGCTGTTGGCAGCGAATGGTAATTACTACCAATATGTCGATACAGATAACATGACCCAGAAGAACCAGCCATAACACTTCCGCGGAATATGTTGCCGTCTTAGTTTGTAGTGCATCTACGACGGCAACGAGAAGTAGACAGCTACAGATATTGCTGCGGGTCCCTCCTCCTTGTCCGCGAAGCCTCTCACGTTCGACGTGCGAAGGTGGGAGACGTCGCGGAAAAGGAAAACAGACCCCTTCCGAAGAAGGGGATCCCCCGAAGGGGATGTTTAGCCTCCACGCATCAACGCAGAGGGCCCCACAAGGGAGCTGTCGACGCCCGAAGGCACCGACGGTAGCGAGAGCCAGATGAAGCATACGAGAGGTGGCTCACTCTCGCAGCCCCAACTGGCTCCGCCCAGGCCAGTGGTCGGTTCATGGGGGGTGATCAGGCCCCTCACCGCTGGCTCTTGCGGAAATCTTCTGGCGCGCTCGGGTTGTCCTTGAAGTCTGTTGGAGTCTATGAGATCAGCGAGCAGACAAACGGACGACCACGACCACGACCAAGACAATGATCACGACCACGACAACGACAACGACAATGACGACGACCACGACAACGACCACGACCACGACAACGACAACGACAACAACTATCACAACAGCAAATACAGTGACAACAACTACAATCATGAAACCAAGTCCAATCTCCGCGCCAGCGCAGAGGGCCCCACGAGGGAGCTGAAGCCTACAAGAGGTGGCTCAGAGCACCAGGCTCACTCTCGCAAACCCCAGCCCCCCCTTCCCCCCTCCCTCCAAAAGAAAGCCGGCTCATCGGACACTGCCCAACAGACTCCTGGTCTTGCGGCGTCGTTCCAGTCTATGGAAAGGAGGGGCTCAGCGAACGAAATACGACCGCGAGACACTCAAGAGAGGAAAGCACCCTAGAGTCAGCCCCCGAAAGGGCCGACCCGTCGCACATACTATACCAAATATCCAGGTCCGCCGAGGTCGTCCATGGGTCTTGGTCTTGAGCGCGCGCGCACGAGGGAACGAGGGAACGAGCAAGCGAGGACCCTTGGCTGTTCGGAGAGAGCTCTGTGTGTCCATACGTGAACAGGTCAACAACAGAACCCAAACGAGACAGTCAAGATGAAAGCCCCTGCTGTCCGGCCGTCGTCGCCTCGATCATCGGGGTCATGACTTCCTCCCGGGACGAGTCAGACTGGACCAGCAGAGCTTACGAGCGCGTCCCAGGGATCTGGGGGTCCACCACCTCGGTCTTGAACGTTGAGCGCGCGTGAGATCTTGCGTGCCGCCTGGGGGAAGGTCACAGTCAGGAAGTAAGAGGTGGGGGGCTGACGAGCGCACCCCTCCGGTTGATATAGTTCGTAATTGCGAACGGGGCTGAGTACAACGGATGTCTGTATTCCGAGCTGTTAGCCACGCGAGACTGATAAACTGCCCTCTACGAGGGTTTCTATCTCCCAGTCGTCCGTGGATATACCATAGTTACTGGTGCAAGAGGGTCCAAATTGGTCGGCTCTCGGAGGATGTAGTGGAATCTTGCTGAGTGGACGTTGTCGTGTCCGCGTCGAGTCAGGTTTACAGGGATACAAGGAGCGTCGATTTCGAACATCTGGTAGATCTCTACAAAATCAACGACTAGAACATATACGTACTATGATAGTTGTTTTCAGGAGATAACATGAGGTTCTTAGTGCAGTGAGTCTCCAACCCCTAGTACTTGACCGAGTATGCCACTCAGGCTCATGGCCGTACGTATTCCGAACTCAAGTCAATCAACAAGCGCCTGTGTCTGGTAAGTACTAGTGGTGACCTCATCTCCTCGATCACCATTTGCAGTGAATTTGTCCTACCATCTCTCCCACTCTGATTCATCCATCTTCGTCTCCCTTTCATACCTTGCTTGCTGCTTGACACGGCATAGCTCCTACCGACTTATGCCTCCTAGACTCAACAAAAGGCAACTCCGCGAGCAAGAAGAACTCGAAGCTCTCCAAGAAGTCGCAAACGATGGCGCTGACAACGGTACCGAGACCGGCTCTCCAGTTGCGCCTTTGAAGCCTCCTGTTGGTGGCTTTGCAGCAGTATGTGGCTCCATGGTATGCATGCGAGGAACCATATTGATTCTTTGAAGCTCCTGGGTGCACAAGAGGAGGAGGATGAAAGTGAAGATGAAGAGACCCAGACTCGTGCCTCCAAGTCCAAGAAGGCTCGTGAGCTTTATCCCCCCCTATTCATGTCTTTCCGTATGCTTACTTTGCCTTGTGATTTTGACGATGAAACAGAAGAAGAAGAAAAAGAAGACCGGTGTAGCTTCGTCTGCCGTTCCCTCACCAGCTCCTGATCTTCACGAACTAGAACCAGACCATGACCCAGTTTCTGCCCCTTCTACTCCTGCTGTGTCATCAAAAAAGGAGCGGAAGGCTATGAAGAAACAGAAGACAAAGGAAAAGCAGAAGGACCAGCTGGACGATGTTGACAAGGCTCTCGCAGAGCTTTCGCTCAAATATCCGGACTTGAAGCAACAGCTTGCATCCAGTTCCGCCTCAGCATCCTCTCCTGCTACTGCACGTTCTCTTGCTGGCCTCCTCTCGGTCTCCTTGTCGCACCTCGACAGCGAGGCGGAGCTACGCAAATTCTTTGGCTCCAAGGTCATCTCTGCAGCGAAGGGTAGCTCGTCCACCAACTCTGCACGACAATCCGCAGCGCAGCGCTCGAACTTGACGCGACCTAAAGCGACATGGTGGCCAGCGCAGTTGCGCGAGGGCTTGTCTGTTCGCCTGCTCAAGGAAGAGGAGGTTGAGGAAGGTCTACGCCGGCATCTCCGGCAGCCCTTACATGGAGAGAAGATCTGGACGGTTGAGTATAGCAAGAAGTATCGTGCTGTGACGTTTGATTTCATGCGTACGGTTCTGTCTGGTGACCCAGAAGGTTTCTGGCAAGTACTCAGAAACCTTCCTTACCATGCCGACACCCTTCTTCAGTTGTCCGAGGTCTACCACCATCGAGAAGAACATAGCACAGCCGCGGACTACGTGGATCGTTCGTTGTTCACATATGAGCGTGCCTTCGTCGGCGCGTTCAACTTAACCAGCGGTGCCAACCGGCTTGACTTTGACCATGTTGAGAATCGGCCCTTCTTCCTGGCGCTGCACCGACAAATTACCGATTTGCAACGTCGAGGATGCGTTCGTACAGCATTTGAATTTGCTCGCCTTTTGTACGCTCTTGATCCGTGGACGGATCCCCATGGCTCCTTACTACACCTTGACTATCTGGCAATCAGGGCCGGGATGACTCAATGGCTCATTGAACTCTGGGATCTCTTCGAGCCTGAGGTGGTGAAGGAGGCCCAGAGCAGCAAGTTCCCCTACATCCGACGAATAGTGCCGAATATCTTGCCTGGAGTCGCATATTCACGCGCCCTTGCTCTGTTCATTCGCGAGGAGGGGTCTGGAAACAAGGTGTGTATCTTTGTCCATCCGCAGCTATGTCCTGAAGTCAATGTCGTCATTAGATCCACGAGCAGAGTACAGGCGCGCTGGAGTATGCAATTCGGACCTTCCCGTCTGTCGTCCCTCTTCTCGCAGACAAGGCCGACATCTCGCTGAGTAGCGAAATCCGCGGACATCCCGCATTCAGGATACAGACCGATAGAAGGTAAGGCCTTTTCATGACGCATGAACAACATCTCACGGAATATGCGCAGCTGGTTGGTCTCTGACAGTCACTCGATCCTGCACCTACTGTCCCATCTATACGCTTCACGCTCGTCTTCTCTGTGGAAGCCTGCCGTGCGGGCTTCCTGGTTTACCAGGGCAGTCTCCAATGCCCTCCCTTCTCTACCCACATCATCACCCGCCCCACCCAAATCCTTCGCAAGCAGATTCGACTCCCCATCGCTCTCGTACTCCATCTACCGTCACATTATCGTGAACGAGTCAACGTCCCGGAACCTCCTCCCCTTCCTGCCCAGCACCATCCGCGAAGCCCGACACCTCGCATGCGACCCGCTGCCGCCGACGACGCGCGGGAACGAGTACGACGCCGAGTTCTTCCGTGGGGTGGAAGACATGCTCGCCGCGCGACCGCGCTCGCGCCGGCAGCAGGCGCGCATGCTTGAG
>KN050182.1:12312-28308 GCA_000743315.1 Lignosus rhinocerotis TM02
GACTGGACCAGCAGAGCTTACGAGCGCGTCCCAGGGATCTGGGGGTCCACCACCTCGGTCTTGAACGTTGAGCGCGCGTGAGATCTTGCGTGCCGCCTGGGGGAAGGTCACAGTCACGAAGTAAGAGGTGGAGAGCTGACGAGCACACTCCTCGGGTTGATATAGCGTGGCGCTGTTTCGAAGGAGGCTGCTGTGTTAGCCACCACCGACACCCGAAGGCATGTCCGATGGTGGCTGGCATTCATGGTGCCATTTCATGGGACTATGAAGTCATCACGGCTGCCTCAGAGTGATATTGCCATGGACACGCAGTAGCATTCGCCCATTCGCCGGCGGTGGATTGGACCGACTGGGAGTGAACCGGATTTGCCACCTGAGGACTCAGATCGTAGTAAAGAGCATCTACTAGTAAAGATCCCTGCATACGACCTGTATGAGGATGGTGGATCGGTGGTATGAGGATTGAAGTGGAGAAACCTAGTAGCTTCACTGCATTGCGCAGCAGCCGAAGTTGTTTTGGATCTGTGCACTGTGCACACGGTGAGGGCAACTGGATCCCCGTACTTCTCCGTAAACGGTAACACAAGCGCCCATCTCGACTCGAAGATGTCAACAGTTCTACATTGTTCAATGCGCTCTTCCCTAGCTGAACACCGTCTCTTTTTGCATTCTCCGGCCGGTCTCGTGGTTGACTGCTGTTTTATTATTGCGAAGTGAGACCGGTATCCTAATACCCCTTGTGTCCCATTCTTATACTGCCAGTGAACATTGACCAGGCGACTGTAACTGAGGCCGACTCGGTTCTGCCACTACAGCGCGATAGTCTCGCCTTGCGTGTTTTGTTTTGACGCGTCTTATAAGTGCTGACATATGCCGGACTCAGTTGTGCATGGATATGGCTTGTGCTCATCTCGTGGTGTGTTCAGTCATGGCTCTCACCTTGCCAATGCTGAAATTCATGCGCTAGGCTTAGAACCTTGTAGTGGTACTATCTCTTGATGAATACACTCCTACGCGCTCTCCGCGAGCGCACACATAACACTGGTGTGGAGCAAAGGCTCCCTCTCGCCAGTCAATCCGATAGCTGACACAAGCTTTCCGACTCCCGACGCCCTACAGCCCGAATCCCAATGCAGACGTCTATATATCTGCGAGGGGAACCAACCCCTGTCCTCACCTACCTCACCCCCCTACCCATACCATAGACATAGCCATCATGAGCACTCGCTACGCAGGCCGGCCTGTGAACGTCATGCATGACGGTCCCCACTTCAAACTCAACCTCAAGTACGACCCCAGCACCTGCGAGATCACTCGCACCTGGGTCTACAAGAAGGAGAAGGTTGTCGAGATGGACTGTCATCTCTTCATCCCCAAGGCCAAGTCTTCCGGCGAGAAGGTGCGTTCTCCTACTTCCATCTGTGCACCTCCCTTCCCCATCCTCATCATCGCTTGGCACATAGTTCCCTATCGTCCCTCCTGCACCCAAGCCTGACTCTGCTGACCGTTTCGCCCCTGCTCGGGGCAACGAGCGCATGATCTCGCGCGAGACTCCTGTCGTCGGTACCCGCTACTGCCAACACATACACGCGTATGTGCCCGAGAATCTGCCGTACAAGATCTCGGGGCTCGCTGCCGCACAGAAGGCGCCCCTCTTGGAGCGGCTTCGCACTCGCGAGTTTTGGCACCTCCCCTTCGCCGGGGAGGACGGCGAGCAGGAGGCGTCCGTCGGGCTCGACATTCGTGTCGTGCCTGCGAAGGACGGGAGCGCCGTGCGCGCGGAGGGGCTGACCCACCATCAGGCGAAGCTCGTCCCGCTGCACGAGGCGCAGATGGACATCGGCATCAAGTACCGGTCGCTCACCCAGAGCCGTGGAGATCTCGTGGAGGTTGTGGATGCGCAGAAGGTGCGCGCCATAAAGTACCGCAACCTCTCCACGTGCTTCTAGGCTGTGGATGATTGCTTGTGAAGCAACGGACCGGCTTGGTATCGAGGGGGATACCTCTCGTTGGGACTTGATCTCGCCAGCCAACTGCACCGGGAGCTGGTATCTCGGCGCATGGCACGGTGAACTTCAGGCTCTGTTCCACCGTTATGCTGATGCTTCTTGCGTTCAGCTTTAGCTCGGGTTATAGAAGCGGCGCCGGAAGACCTCGACAGGACGACCACTCGACTGCACAAGAGCCGGGAGGGACTGATCACCCCGTAACCGGCACGGTAGGGGCAGTTGGGGCGTGCGAGAGTGGCTCCTCGTACGTTCTGCTGCTCACTACCGTCGCACCTCCGGGTGTTGACATCGTGGGTAGGAGCTTGGATCCAGAGATACCTTGACATTTACATCACTGTTGCAGGATTTCGGAATTTACATTACTGGTGCAATGATAGTATTACTCTGACCACAGACGAGATATAAAATGTTGGAAATATAGGAAATTAGATACAGCATTGCACTACAGTTCTCAGGTTTTACATTCTTGAGCAATGAAGTGCACGAGTACGTAGTTATAAGATTTTCAGTGTCTCCTCCCTTCGAGATTCCGTCTAGCGCCCATAGGCGCCTCCATGTGACTTTGTCAGTTTTGCGCTGGCCCTGGGTTACCGAGTAAAGACGGGCATTGTTGACCATGAACAGAACGCATATTGGCGGCGCCGTTAGAGTGTTGACTTCCCCTCCACGCGCACCCCGTCCCTAGGTCGCTCGTTCCCTTCTCTCTCACCATACTCCGCCCTCGCCCCCGTCGCTTCACGAGAAGTCCTGCGCTCGCGCGAGCGATGCCATATGACAGCAGGTATGCTCGCCAGCGTGGCAGGCAGATCCTCTCGCACGCACAGCTCACCATCTGGTTTCTCGGCCGCTGTGTCCTGATCGCCGTCAAACTTCCTGTCCTTCCCCAGCTCATCATATTCTCCCTGATCTTCAGGCACTACTACAACTCGTCCTTCCCCAACTCATCATATTCTCCCTTATCTTCAGGCACTACTACAACTACTTGCTCGACTATCTCGAAGGTGTATGGGAGCCAGCTTTCCCCCGCGCGTGGACCACATGGATCGCGTTTCTTGTCACGCTTCCTGTGTTTGCGGGCACCCAACTGGTATGGCTTATCGTCACGTCCTGGATATCTAGCAGGTTTGGAGGAGGTGGACATGGGAAGCGTACATCAAGGGAGCAAGAGGGGTACATGGTGCTCAACGGTGGCCAAGGCAGCGAGGAGGACTGGGAGCAAGACCCTCGAGCACGATCTCATTCAGCGCGCACTCGTCTACCGAGCTTCTCCCGGTTGTTCTGGGCTGCACAATTCATTATGTACGCTGTTCTTCTTCTCGTCGGGCTGTATCAATACAAGCACTACGAGTACGAAGGCGACGTACGCTTCCGTCCCATTGTGCGCAAGGCCCTGGCCGATCCCCGCCCACAGGGGTACGCTCGCAACGAGAAGATTTTCATCGCAGCTGCGTTCCACAAGAACGAAGCTGTGATACCTTATTGGACGCGCTCCATGCTCGACGCGATTGCGTGGCTCGGGCCAGAGAACGTCTACGTGTCCATCGTCGAGAACTACTCTAATGACCGCTCGCCGGAGCTGCTCCGCGAGTTCGCCCAGGAGCTCGATAGGCGCGGGATTAAGAACCGTGTGCTGGTCCAAGATGAGACCATCAAGAAGCCTGAGCACGTCGAGTGGAACCCCCGGATCGAGTTCCTTGCCGCAATCCGGAACCAGGCTCTGGAGCCCCTCATCGCGACGGGCGGGTACGACAAGGTCCTCTTCTCCAACGACATCTATATCGAACCCGAGTCCATCGTAGAGCTCCTCGAGACCCGCGGGGGTGACTTCGATTTCGCGTGCGGGCTCGACTTTGGGCACTTTGGCGCGTACGACATGTGGGTGCTTCGCGACCGCGTCGGACGTCTGACGGCCGGATACTGGCCGTACTTCTTCGACGCCGCGGACTATGAGGCGATGAAGGTCGAGGAGCCTGTCCCCGTCTTTACATGCTGGAACGGGATCGTCGTCTTTAAGGCGGATCCCATCCTGCCCGTTCACCTACGGAGCAATCAGACGCTCTCAACCGCCCCTCTCAAGAACCCCCTCCCTCCACATCATCCGTTCTTGAAGAAAGTTGAGGCGTCTCCTGCGCTCACACCCCCGCTCACCTTCCGGGCATCTGCGGAGGGCGAGTGCTACTCGTCGGAGTCGTTCTTGCTCCCATACGACTTTCGCCGCGTCATGGATCTCACAAAGGTCTACGCGAATCCGCGCGTGATCGTTGGGTACGTGTGGAAGTACTACGTGTGGCACAAGTGGGTGTTGCGACAGCGATATGTGAAGTGGTTCGTGGAGAAGGTGTACGATGGTGCATGGATGCAGTACGCGAGGATGATCGTTGGCGACCCGAAGCAGGTGTGGACATGGGACGGTGTTGATTGTCATCCATGGTGGTGATCGCACTGCAGGTGTTATTGTGCTGTGCTTACGTTAATGCTTCAATGAGGCTGTACTCGCTGTTGTTGGGTTTTTTCTACACAATGTCGTGCTTGCATATACATGACATGTATACACACTTTAAAGATGTCCTCTCGAACTCGATGTCAACCTGCTCGGGGTGTCTCCATGTTGTTAGCCTGTATTGGAGTTAACTACTATAATGTGCTGACATTACACTGAGATTCTAGGTATTGGGGTTGACTACTTTAATGTGGTGACATTACACTGAGATTCTAGTATCCTCGCATTATCAGCCGTGGTAGCGAACCTTGGTGACAAGTTAACTCTCTGTATGAACGGGCGTCTCCTTTAGCTTTGCTTACACAGCGCTTCAGACTCGCACTTTTCACCGCAACCGTCTCAATTACCTTTGCTACTTGCTGGAGTCGTCGATCACCGCAACCTGTTACATATGCGGTTTAGATTCTCCTTCAAGGATCGACTTGAGGTACTGTACCTGTTGAAGCTTGCAGTATGTTAGCTTTGCTTACACAGCGCTTCAGACTCGCACTTTTCACCGCAACCGTCTCAATTACCTTTGCTACTTGCTGGAGTCGTCGATCACCCCAACCTGTTGAAGCTTGCAGTATGTAAGCTTGCGTGCGCCCGACGTTCACGCACTTTCGAGCTCCAGCGCCATGCGCCTTCGCGTATGTTCTGACACCTTCGCGTTCCTAGGACGTTACATCATCGGATAGCTGCCTCCCCCCTTACTTAGTCTTTCTCCCCCTTAGCATAGTAGGTACATGTTCATGTCTTACATAGGTTGCACTGGCTGCCAGAAGCTGCTTACTTAGCCCCCCCGGATATTCGCGATGCTTACTTTACATAGTATTTGGAGAGTAGTATAAATATATATATGAACGCGAGGACTACTCGTCCGGAGTTCCCGACCGAGCACACGATTGCCATGATCTGCGCCCGGGCGGAGTCTCGGAGAGCAGCTCGAAAGAGCCTGCAACACTCACCCATGCAATACTTATCCTCTAGAAAGCGCCAAACGGTCATCCTGCGAGAGCTCAGGCTTCCCGCCGAACTGCCAACCCATCATGAACCATCTGACTGAGGTGATGGTGTGCCACATATAACCCTACGCTATCATAGCCTTCACACGTGTGGAATCGTAGTTAGTTCAACTGTCGAATCAGCAATCGAACGACGGTTCCGTGGAGCTCCGAGTCAGTGCGCATACATGCTTGTCGGTCTTGTGCTTGTGTAGGCGAGCTATGAAATTGCTAAGGTACAGTGGTTACGAGGACAGTAGTACATCTACCAGATATCTGGCAGCACCGCGTGGGCCTGACTGCATCCAACATGAAGGCCGTAAACTCGCGCATCCATGGGTTCTGCCGTAGCGCTGCGCAATGTCTCGACCGTGAAGCAGCATGGATGGCGAGAACATTCGTAGATAAGGATATACTCGCTCTCACCAGTGAACTTGGACGAGAGTTGTAGAGCACAAGGAGCATTATCGTACATGGGAAGAACGTGGATTTGTATTCAAAGTTTCGAGGCTTCTCACACCATCCGGGCAGGTTCGAGGGTTGAGAGGTCGTAACAATCCAAGAGTAGGACAGATGATGACTCACTCGGACATGGCATGTCTGGGAGAGACTTGGCATATCACGCTTCTCCGAAGCTTTGCGGCTAGTCGCGACACTGGGGTGCTATGGAGCAGTGCATGGTGCGCGGCTGCCTACAGTCTCTCTTGGTGTTAACAATGAAAGGATAGCGTGTTGGTGCTGTGCACGTTCTAGCTTCGAATTATAACCCCATGCGCTCAGTGTCTGCGGTTTACTACCCTCGACATCGTTCAAGTACTATCCTCCGCCGTGAGGTTCAATCTCTACTTCCTTATTGGGTGAACCCGTCCCGGCTTCCCATATCATCCGAGTCCGAGTGAACATCGACCGGTTTCCTGTCACGTCCCGTGCGATATACTGGCCTTATAAGTCTTCTCCGTCTATCTCATCCCGCCCGTTCCAATCGGTCGACTCGGCCACCATATCTAAACGGTGCTCGATGGTGATTTACCATAGACATGGATTCGAGTGAGCGCACACGCTCCGCGGGCTTCCGACATCCTCTGCATGGTGCTGGGTGCTCATTTTCCTGCCCCTGGGACCATATTTCTTGCATTTTCCCTGGTCACTCTCCCGGGACGCGGGTCGCGAACACCCCGACATTCACTAGGGGACCCATGCGTGCACTATTGCCATCTTCCCGGTTCCACGGGCACGTAGTAACGAACAATCACAACGTACGAGAACCATGCAAATAACGAAGGTCCGAGTTGTCCTGCAGCCTATGAAACCAGCGTACGGGAAGGTATAAAAGCTAGGTCAAGAGTGCACTGCGTCGGCAGTACTCGGTCTCGAGTAACCTAGTAGTGGCCCCTTGACCGGTCTCTCGAACTTCTCGAGCATTTCCACCGCTAGCCATGTTCGCTAAGGCCGTCTTCGCTCTTGCCGCGCTTGTGGTTACGGTCCATGCTGTCCCGTCCCCTCAGGCTGTCTGTAGCAAGGGTCGTCGTGCCAACAGTGCCGCCGTATGTAAGCTCAACGTCATTGACGAACGTCCTGCTCACAAACCGCGACAGTGCTGTGTCTGGTTCGATGTTCTTGATGATATCCAAGAGAACTTGTAATGAAATAAAATACCACGATACAACTACGGCATTACTTACCCATCTCAGGTTCGACGGCGGTGAATGCGGTGAGGAGGTTCACGAGGTACGTGGTCGGGCGTACTTTCGTCGGCAGTGGCAAATACTGACGATGCCTCCACAGTCCCTTCGCGTCAGTAGGCGATTTATACTACAACTCGTGTTGCTGACACTGCCCCCCAGCTGACCTTCCACGACGCAATCGGTTTTTCGCCCAAGCTCACCCGTCAGGGCAAGTTCGGGTAAGCGACTTGCATCTATAGCGACAAGGGCAGCCTAACCTTGTTCCAACAGTGGCGGCGGTGCCGATGGTTCCATTATGCACTTCTCTGAGATTGAGACGAACTTTCGTAAGCACAAACCATGCAACCTTCTCACTTCGACGCTCACTCGACGTCAGACGCTAACAACGGTGTTGACGAGATCATCGAGGAGCAGCGCCCATTCGCCATCAAGCACGCAGTGTCCTTCGGCGACTTGTACGTCATCTCTCGCTCTCTCCCATCTCAACGATCGTGCGGCTCTGACCTCCTCGCAGTATTCAATTCGCTGGGGC
Organism: Lignosus rhinocerotis TM02; assembly: GCA_000743315.1. NCBI lineage: Eukaryota > Fungi > Basidiomycota > Agaricomycetes > Polyporales > Polyporaceae > Lignosus > Lignosus rhinocerus. The sequence goes on from KN050182.1 coordinate 20,022, forward strand.
CGTGGGTGTCTCGAACTGCGCAGGAGGCCCCCGCCTCCAATTCCTTGCCGGTCGCTCAAACGTGACGCGCCCGTCCCCGGACCTGCTCGTGCCCGAGCCCTCGGACTCCAACGACGCGATATTCGCGCGCATGGGCGACGCAGGGTTCTCCCCCAACGAGGTCGTCGACCTCCTCATCTCCCACTCTGTTGCTGCCCAGGACCACGTCGACGAGACGATCCCGGGCACGCCGTTCGACTCGACCCCGAGTGCGTTTGACTCGCAGTTCTTCGTCGAGACCCTGCTCAAGGGCACACTCTTCCCCGGAAACGGCGCCAACGACGGCGAGGTCCTGTCCCCCCTTGGGGGCGAGTTCCGCCTCTTCTCGGACGCGAACATCGCGCGTGACCCACGCACGGCGTGCGAGTGGCAGTCTTTCATCAGTGAGTCCCTTCTTCAACCTCTGTGTACTTGAAAACTCCCGCTCGGAGCTGGGAGCTGAATGGGAGAACGATAGCCGATCACGCGCGGATGGTTTCCAAGTTTGAGCAAGTCATGGTCAAGCTCGCGACACTCGGACAGAACCCGCGTGCGCTCACCGACTGTTCAGAGGTCATCCCCGTACCGAATCGGAGTAGGCTGGCGCCCGCCACACTCCCGGCTGGCAAGTCTCTCGCCGATATCGAGGCTGCGGTGCGTGCTCTTGTTAAATGGCTCACTGTGAAGCTTCAAAGTGATGTATCGTTTCGTTGTACAGTGCCGTGCGACACCCTTCCCCAGGATCAGTGCTGCTCCGGGTCCCGCAACCACCATCGCCCCCGTGTAAGTGTACTATCGCTATCCCGAGCTTGATCGCATCGCTGAGTTCACTTTGCAGCCCTCCATCCTGTGTGTAAGTGTACTATCGCTATTCGGACCTTGATCGCATCGCTGAATCCACTTTGCAGCCCTCCATCCTGATTGCCTCCCTTATAACGTACCGTTTGACGATGTTTCGTCGCCAAGAGGTGAAAGATCCAAAATATCGATCTGCCAACGAAGTATCTATTGTTACATGGTTCATTACCATTGCATTCTTCTGGTCCTACGCGATCACAGTCTCTACATGGGAATATCATCGCAGTGTTAGCCTGACTGATTTGGGAGTACATAGCGGAGTGGCTTTTGAGAGCCAGCACCGTCCAATATAACATAACGTTTTTGGTGGCTCCTGGACGAACCGGTGTAGGGCACCTGGTATAGAGGGCTCGATAAGTCGGTCTTGTGGTGAAGGTCATTGGACTCATCAACGCTCGTAAGTCATGACACTACCCGCACGCCCTTGTAGCTGTGATATATCCCTGAATCGTACTGCGTCTATTGCCTACATACGACGACGACGTCACATCAGTAGTTTCCCAAAACTCTGAACCTCTAATGCCTCTAAAGTGACATTTCAGATAAGTATGTCAGACATATTCCGCCACTCAGAGACCCCAGACCCTCAGTACAAATTGGTGAGCTGTATGTATGAGAGGATTTGCCTGGCACGCTGGCGAGCATACCTGTCGTCATATAGCATCGCTCGCGCGAGCGCAGGGTTTCTCGTGGTGCGACGGGGGTGAGGGCGGAGTATGTCCGGAGTCTGGTAAACGACGTGTAGAGGAGCAGACCATGATTAGGATCGACTATCATCTTTTGCACATGGTGACTGTCAGCAACGGAGACCTACTGTTCTGGTTGTCCTATAGATCGTCGGGAGCCGAGACTAGACCTTGTCATGCCTTGCACGGAGATTGCACAGAACAGATTGGATGCATCGCAGAAATGAGCTCTATAGCATTATGTCGGGAATATCATACCCAGGATGCGTGTAATACATCCGCACTACGATGACCTGAAGGATGCGGCAGTACCATCGTCTCTACTGACTGGTCCAAACCGCAGCCTGTCCAACCCTTCGCTCTCCGTTCCAAACTGCTTCCTGCCAATGACTTCTTCATCTGACAAGCTTTCCAGTCTCACCAACTCCCTCCGCACATACTCCACGATCGTCGCCATCAGCTCCGGGTACTTGACATACTTGTCCACTTCGTTAGGCGGGTAGTCGTGCAGCCCGGAGCCATCATCTCGCGCCTCCTCCGCCTCCAGTCCTACTTTCTCAATCTTCTCAGCCTTCTCGACCTCGCCACCCGCGAGATTGACCGTCCGTCGGAAGTACGAATCCGCGGTCACATCTGCTGAGGGATAGACAATCCCACGCGCACCACGTCCTCCGAGCAAGTTCCTCCAGACCGCGGCAGCAAGTTCTGCGTCGCTCCGCACGATTCCTAGATCGAATGACATGCCCATTCCGGCCCACTGTTCCTTAAATATCTTCATCTGTCGCGTCACTAGCCGTTCGGGTGCGCGTCCCCGCGGTCGTGGCCGCCCAGAAGGATTCGCGACGGTGTAGAAGTCGGTTGGGCGAGTATACGGCGCGAGGTTGTGTGAAGGGGTAAGGACGTTGGGAGAGGCGGGCTGCAACACGGCGCGTATGCGATCCTCAATATCGAGGAAGAAGTGGTCGATCAGCCCTTGAATATAGTCGCGCCCGTGAGGTGGAGGAAGGGCGCGTAACCGCACAGTAAGCAGCCAGACGTGGAGGTTGGTTATCGTGAACCATGACTGGAAGGTAGGCGGCAGGTGGCATTCTATTGGAGTATGTCAGCATGAGGAGTGGATGAGGTTTGGATTGCCGGATGCATTCACTATCTTTGTCTATACATGTCGAGACGTGGCCTCCGCGCGACCTCAATGTAGCGCAGCCGAGACGCGTCTTCCGCATACACCCACTCGCCCACCTCCGTCTCCGCCATATGTGTGCACCCGCACGAGACGCGACGCGTCAGATAGTGCACATCATCACAGAGTAGAGGGGATGATAACATACGGCGGCAGATGAGGTGTCACAATCGGCTGAATGGCAAGGGGTGGTGCGAAGCATTCGGACATTCGCCTTAGTGCAGTGAATATGCTCGAACACGCTGCAGGAACAACACGAAACGAGCCCTCGTGTATCCAGCACGCGATGGACGGAATGATTGCTTACCGTCTCTCCAGAATGCGCTGTCCTCATCCGGTCTAGGCACACACAAGTTAGTGTACATCGCAAATGCCCTCCTGCCTGCATATTGCTTTGCGCTCCCATACCCCAGCACATTCAACAACATGAAGAGCGCCTGTTTGGCAGCTGGATTCTCCTTGATTTTCTTCGTGAGCCATGTTTGTGGTGGTGGGGGCGGCTGATCGACTGGAGAGTTTTGGGTCAATGACGAAGGCTGCTGTTCTTCATGCACTGACGCGGCGTCGCGCTTTTCAGGGGTAGGGTTCGACTGGGTCGTCAAACAGCGAACATGGCGAGGCGAAACAGAGGATATGCGAAGCCGGCGAATGAGGACGGAGCGGGGAAACATAAGTGCTCAACGTGAGCTTTTTCGAGGTGGCGGGACAGAGGCAAGATTCAATAGCGCTAGTTAACTGTTACACCTTCTTTCATACATATCATCCACCATTGTCTCTTTCATCCATTTGACCCTCCAGTACCGAGTCGGCCTTGACTGTGGCTCTCGTCTACTCAAGCGTGTCAACAATACTAATCTCGGTCTCATTATGAGCAAAAGGAGGCTCTCCGAATCACCCGACAGAGAACACAGGCCCCCCAAACGATTGGAAACCGAGTCGGATTCCCCTCCAATAACAGAACATACCCTTCTTGCGTATCCATCCACCACTTCCTCGCAGCCTATTCAATCTGTCCCCTTCCAACAGCCTACCGGGCTGCTGACCTTCTCCTACACCCCTCAACGCGTCCTGGAGTTCACCAACTCTGCACTGCGCTATTACATCGACCCGCCTCCCGGGGCGGACCTGCGGTACGGCTACGAACGGTGGACCAAGCGGCCAGAAGAGAAGAGCCGACTGGACAGTCTCCTGCGCGCTGTAGAGCGCATTATGCAAAAGGCGGACGCGAGTATGGGGCCGGGGAGCGGGAAGAAGTGGCTCCAGGATATCTCAGTCGTGACATGGCGAGGCGTTATGACCAAGTGAGTTCCATTCCGCCGCACACGACTTCACTCTGTTTGAGTCGATCTGATAGACCGCGCGAGGGAGGGTCTTGACGGCGCCATATGAAGAACGAGACAGCTGCGAAATGAACGCGATGTGTGTGGACGGGACGCTGTACCTCGAAGAACATCTCACGGATACGAAGCTCGCTGAAAAGTGAGACGCTGTCATGTCCTCGGGATGCGGATGGTTTCTTACTGTACTGTTCTCTCAGAGAAAAGCTCCCCCCGAAACAGAGGCAACAGACGTACTATGGCTATTCCTTTGAATCCTGGTGTACATCGTCGCGCCCTGGTGTACCCGAACGGATAGAAGGCCATCCAACAGGATGGGGAGGAGATGTTGATACCAATGTGCAATGGTGTAGCGTTATCAAAACCAAGCTGGGGGAGAACCGTCTGGTGATTGGTGGGGAGGTGGACTGCGTGAGAGGTGAGCAGCAGTCTTTTATTCAACTTCCAGGCACCAACCGTTGGCTGTCTTCAGACCGTTTTGAAGGAAGGCCTGACTCTTTCGTTGAATTGAAGACTTCGATGTCAATACGAGGTCCCAACGATGAAGCCAGATTCGAGAAGTTCGTCAGCGTGCCAAACTGATCATTCCCTACTGACATTTCGTATGTAGGAAATTACTCAAGTTCTACATGCAGTCGTTCCTCCTTGGGGTCCCGGTATGTGTGGATGAATGGAGCCTTTGACATGGCTCACAATCGTGCAGGAAATCGTCGTTGGGTTCCGAACACCAGCTGGTCGCATCACCACCACGCAATCCTTCAAGACAATCCAGATTCCGCGGCTCGTGCGCGGGAAGCCGGGAGCATGGGATCCTCAGATATGCTTGAATTGGGGACAACAGTTCATCTCGTCTTTGAAGGGCTTGCTGACCTGTCCACCGACACTAGACAAACCCGGTTCGGATGGTGGACATCATCTCCCTAGAGTTTGGCGCATCTCCCTGAACCCCACAGTCGGTGTTCAGGTCTCCCCACTCGACGATGATGGCGTGAAAGAGGTTGCAGGTGATGAAGAACGAGTTGGCTTTCTTCCGACATGGTACTACGACCTGGTTACCGGGATGAAGGTGCGCGAACCTCACACGCCCGATCCACCCTCTACACATCCAAGTGAAGCCGACGATGGCTCATTGTCTATCTCTTCACACCATGGTTAAAATATCTTATATACCTGGTCCCATATGCACTGCTATGCAAGTGCGATACTTCCATGGTCAAGGAGTCGCAAAGGATCTGGTTGCAGCGCTGACAAAAGGTCTCACGGAAAGCATCGCTATAATCTGCCGATTCGCCGTCGCGATAAACCTAATGATTGACTGTCGTTGAGTACCCAAAGTATCATTCATATTCTCATTGCTGGCTGGAGTCACGGACGGTCACAGTGGACACTCACGCCAACTTTGCCCTACTTTTAATGTTGAAGGAGCGCTTCGACCTCTGGGCGAATGCTCTTCAAAAAATCCTCCGCCGTGTACTTTGGTTGCCAACCAATCAACCTGCCGCGGTTCGCACGGCACCGAGAGTTGCTCCCGCTCAACCAGCCCCACCTCTCACTCCCCCAGTACTTGACGATTTCCTCGACGGTGAACGATGTTGGCTCAGGGTTGTCGGTAATGCTGAGCGCGACAAGGGCCTCGCCGATAGCCTGGCTGATCTGGAGCCAGCTGTGCTCACCGTTCTCCCCAAAGTAGAATCCCTCCCAACCGTGTCCAGTCTTGTCGGGACTGGCGACGATCGAGTCGAAGAGCACGATGTAGAGGTCCGCGACTTTGCACATAACGGATGATCAGTATCTCCAATACGGACGCCTCACAGCCATATGAACTCACTGTCATCAATGTGTACGTCGGGCCACATGGCCTTGCCCTTGCCGATCACTCCAGCCCTCTTCCGGTCCAGCGCAGCCCTGATCAGGTTGGGGACTTGCTGGGAATGAGGATTGGACACGCCGGCGTCGACGAGCGCGTGCTTCGCGAGGCCGTAAATCGTCGAAGGCAAGACGATGAACGTGCGCGCGAAGCCTTGGTTGTCTGCATCCACAATCAGCAGATCGACGTTCCGGTGGAGAGCAGTCTCGGGGATCGACCTGATTTGCTCAACGTTGAGATCGTCGTAGATCGATTCTGTCGCGTATTCGCCGCGCGCGTCGTCTGTCAGGACGCCGGTACCTGACTGCACGGGGCCGGAAAGTTGATATAAGAGACAATTATGAAGAAGAAAAGAGTTCTCACTGTGTGGATCAGGATGGGAAGGTCGCCGACCTTCGCATGTCTATTACGCAGGCCGCTTAGAAGAGCCTTGATGAACGGCTCGTCATCTGCGTCTGCCTGCAGCATCGAGAGCGAATCAGTAACCACTAAACAGAGACAGTCACCCACCCTTGACTTACGAGATGAAAAACGACATGAGATTGCTCCGCGATATCGCGTGCTTTCTCCAGATCCTGTAAGGTTCCAATGACTGTCTTTACGCCGAACTTGGACTCGAGTATCTTCGCCTTCTCGACATTGCGGACTAGCGCGGTGATCTCGAACGTGTTCGCGCTTGAGTGGCTGAGTAGTCGCGCAAGGACGGCGCCGCCGATGTAGCCTAAGTACAAGCCGGATGAGTGGGAGATCGTGTTGACAGAAGAAGACCTACCAGTAGCGCCAGTCAAGAAGATTGATGTCTTGCCGCCGTCCGTCATTGCTCTCCTATAGCTATAGCTAGTACCAGTACTGTTGTTCCTGTTCCGATGGATGCAGAAGTTGAGCAAGTTCAATATCCTAGCGTTGCGAGCCGAATCCTTAAAGCCTCCTGAGAGCCTGCTTCGTAATCGCGTTGCTAGCCCATGTGAGTCGACGTCATTTGACGAAATCGATATCGATGTAACCACTGTCCTATTCACTTATAGACGCCTCCTGTTTTGAACATAATTATGTAACCGGCAAAATGGATGGGATTGGACTCAGTCCCCAAGTGTGTGAATTTCTCGGTGTTGCCTTAGCTGTGCTCTCCCAGCATGAGTAAGCTCAGCTTGGTGACGAAGTTGTTTGCGATGCCTCAAAAAGCACAGATAGGCTGGCAAGCAAGTAGAACACGGTGTCCACTCTCATCGCAGATGTACATACGCCGGACGGCGACCAGCTACTACAGTACTGTACTCGTTCAGGTCCAGAGCGCTAAAACCCAATTGTACTAGGAGCTTCATCCGCCAGTAACTCCTCTGAGCCTGAGGTAGTTGGGCAGCTGGATACTATCTTGGAGCCTGAGTTGGAATCATCAGACGAGAAAGTTTTCATACACAGGGTCTCGATGCTAAAGGGGCACAAACACCAGTAAAAGCCTTCAGCTCGTCGAGTCCCCGAGTCTTGCGCGCTCCATGGACACGTGACTGGTGTATATACTATGTATCGTAATTCCTTACCTAAGCGGCAAAATATCAGAGAGGACCTCAGTCAATTTTGACTCTATCGAAAATCTGTCTTGTATAGATTCCTTCCACGAGCTGATCTGAGTCGTTTCACAAGAGGCACTCATATTTGGGTAAGAAGCCAGAGCTACAGGTTCGCTTGTTTAGAACAGGAGGCGTCTAAGTGACTTGCACCATAGTAAGTGATGTGTTTGCAGGCGTATGTAGTGGGTGGATAGTTGTTGATCAGTTCTGCGCTCACATGCGGTCGCCGTCAACAGTACTCTGCTCATGGCTCGTCGAGGTTGCCCCTTGGCACTAGTATGAATCACAAGATGTTGTATCCCACTATGAACGATTTGACACTCAATATGTCGGATCTGAACCGCTGAATGATATAGGAGAAGTTCGCTGAGAGAGGATACAACGTCTTGAGAGAGATTTGAAGTTGTATTACAGGAAAAGAGCTCGAGCCAATCGACCCCTCGTAACTGACATACACTTCACCAACTGTCACTTCGGAGTGAGACAACCAGTGCAGTCCTCGAACAAATGACGTTTGTACTTGCGATGTTCGCGTACATACACAGACGAGTTCTCATAACCGTATAGAACGTAACAAAACAGTAGCAGAACAAACCAGTCCGATGTACCTTCGTCATAAGCAGCATGGGAGACGGACAAGAGCATACAAGACATGAGAACAGAAGCAAACCTTTTCAGAACGTCTTCTTTGTCCCTTGGAACTCTGCGACAGCACCAGTGCGAACGCCGCCGCGACCTCCGCCACGACCGCCGCGGCCACCACGACCACCCCT
>KN050183.1:3018-37014 GCA_000743315.1 Lignosus rhinocerotis TM02
CCTCCAGTCTTCAATGTCTCCCCAGACGAGCCTCTCTGCCGTGCTTACCGACGACCCCGTTCCCGATCGAACCCTTGAAGAGCGCGCGCAGAAGCTCTCAACGCGCATCCGGAGGAATAGGGATACGCACGAAGCGTGGATGGACGACTTGGCGGAGATCTCCAGAGGCCTTGAAGGCCTTGTTCGGGGCGGCGAGGACAGTTCAGATGACGAGGGTTCGGGTTCGCGGGCTGATGCTCCTGTCAGCCAGAGCCTCCCAACATCCGGCCTGGAAGACCGTATGCAGGCTCAGCCGAGGCAACGACGTCGAGTTTCACAGGACTTCCGACAAGCTCCCGCGGCTTCGAACTCCACCTCTAATTTGCAGCTCTCGGTGCACGATCGGAGTCATTTTGTCTCTCCCCCGCCTCGTGCCCTCACCATGTACATCGACTCCTCTGAGGCTGCTGATTTGATCGCACTTCCTTCCACTCTCGGGGTGCGCCCCGCTTCTCGTCCGCCACCAACGCCCCTCCCGAACCACACTGCGCAAACCCCAGACACACAAGAAGTGGAGCCCGCGCTAGCGTCTGTAACCGTTGACCAGCACCACAAGCGAGCGGCGGAGATGCTAGCGTCGTATGTCATGCCTCGTTCATTCTTATCCACGTCCTCCTCTCCTCCCAACTCAAGTCGTCGTCGTCGGTCCTCCAGTAGTAGTGGGTCTACAATGAAGAGGTCTCGTACGTCGAAGTCCCCACCACCTATTCGGATAGAAGCATCATCTAGCTCGTCTCCGGCCACTCTTCGGTCACGTTCTACTACGCCCAGCCGTGGTTCTCCTGCCCCGCGACAATCTCGCGTATTAACACCGCCCATCGAAGAGCTGTCAACGTCTTCCACGTCTTCCGAGTCCGCTACTTTGCACGTCGATCGCACGGTCGAATCTCTTCGCCATATCCTTGAGAAGCAGCGGTCCGCTTCTCATTCGTTTACCAAACCTCGATCTGCATCTGCCCAATCCGCACCGCCTATCCCAAGACCTTCCCTTCTCTCCCCTCCCATGGCTCCCCCGACATCCGGCACGTCAAACGCTACAGCTTCCATATCCAGACTGTTCACCAAGTCGCGACATACCACATCCACCCGCGCGCCTTCACCACCCAGACAATCGTCCATGAAGCACCGTTCTCAGCCGACCACCCCTATATCTCCCTCGCCGTCCTCGTTGAGCGTCCCAGACCTGCTTGGTCTCGGGAAACGTAGTAGGAGCGGCGGATCGTCCGGCAGGTCTACACCGAAGCGGATATCCTTTGCTGAGCCCATCGAGCCGTACTCGAGCTCGAAGCCTGAAGGGTCCTCCTCGAAGTTCCGCGCCGCGACCAAGACCCGATCGAAACCAAACCCCGCGAAAGAGCGGGGGAGAGATGCGAAGGGGAAAGGAAAGGCGAAGGATGAGGAGAGCGACGGGGAGAAGGTCGGGTGGTGGACTGGCTGGCTGCTTGGCGCCGCTGGCACGGGGAGCGGGAGCGGGCTGAGCATGGGCGTCGGGCGCGCGAAGTCGGCGGAGCGAAGCGCTTATGCCAACGCGGGAGGTGCGGCTCCGGGCGGGACGTGGGCGATGCGGCCTGGGTTTGGGGGTGGTCTGGAGGAGTGGGGCGCATAACATTCGCCGGACCGCGATGGTGGTGGAGATTGGACCATCCTGAGGTGAGTTGGGACACTTGCTGCCTGAGTCGATCCATCTGCTGAACTGGTACTCGTGCAGCGTTAGCCTCGTTGGCCTGGATAAATTATACATAATCTGTGACGAATTGTGACGCTGACTTGACGATCTACCGCCCTCTATATCTATCCGCTATCTCATCCTCCTCCTCTGACCCCGTTCTGGTGCTCACGACATCCGCGTTTTACACACATCTTCAACTACTACTCACCGTGCTGTATCACCTGCATAACCCACCATCGTTCACTCGTTATAGCATCTAGCATTCCAAACTCTCCTTCCTCTCGCCTTGTGCTCTTCTCGTCTCATTCAGTTCAGATACCCCAATGCAAGTCGCACAATGCACGCACATGGACGGAACGTCTTGTCCTCCATCATGCATTTGTAGAGTAGCTGCCTTCGGCATGTTAATGCACATGTCGTCATCTCCTAGTCTTCCCTCCCACCGATGAGTGGTCGCATATGCATCACTGGGGTGAACAAAGGTAAATGTGATAACTTGATTGGGCTTCACAATCCATGAAGTACGTATACTGTATTCCTAGCTACTATCAGTGGCAAACATCGATCATAGGAACAGTTTGTTTCCACACTCCCCTTTCTTTGGTGAGAAGGGCAACGTAATTGTACTCTGAGATCAACAAGCATAACGACAATCGCGTTAAGCAAGTTCGAGACCTCAGGAAATCGAGGAGAATACTGTTTTGGTTTTGGTGCTATATACTGTACATATCACTATTGTAATACTGTAGACAGTTCACCGTCAATTTAGCCGCAGGAACAAAACATATTCCGACACGGGGAATCGAACCCCGGGCTATCGCGTGAGAGGCGATAATGTTAGCCACTACACCATATCGGAATGACAGACTGGGGCTCTTGGTTGGAACATATACACACATAAGTAGCCGCAATATATATGATTTACTACGGCTCGGATGAGCTCTGTCAAGTTGCCCCGTTTTTCCACCACTATCGTAGTTCAACAATTAGGCGATGATCAGGTTCATTCTCGTGCAGGTTGGTGCCATCGAGACGGCTGTGTAGAGTAGAGCGAGCGCGTACTGACGGGTGCGGTAGAACCGTCAAGGGAAGACTCGATTGTCCAAATGGTATGTCCCATACGATGACGACGAGAAGGTTCGCCGTCCTTGCGTGAACAGTGCTTAGTCGGGATGGGAACTAGGGCTCATGTCTTTGGCGCAACAGGTCCGTCTCCGAGGGGAAGTCCATAGGCTAGTCGCGCCGAGAGACCAGAAGTACCAGTCCAACTTCGTTGAGGTGCGTCACTGTGGATGCGACTCCTCCTAAGGGGCGGCCTGCTCAAGCGAAAACTCTGCAGTTCCGGAACTACAAGCTTGTGTACCGTCGGTATGCCGGTCTGTTCTTCTGTATTTGTGTCGACGCAAGCGACAACGAACTTGCTTACCTGGAGGCGATCCACCTGTTCGTCGAAGTCCTCGGTGAGTTAGCTCCCTTAGTAAGTTGTTCGGATTCCTGATTTGGCGCTTTGTCGTGTCCTGCGCCTGTCTAGACTCGTTCTTCGACAATGTATGCGAGCTCGACCTGGTGTTCAACTTTTACAAGGCGAGTACATTCAACCGAGTCATGTAGGATGACATTGATCGTGTGCAGGTATACGCCATCCTCGACGAGGTTTTCCTTGCGGGAGAAATAGAGGAGACGAGCAAAGATGTTGTGTTAGCAAGACTGGAAGAACTGGAGAAGCTCGAGTGACGTCCAGTTTGCAAGGCTATGGGTCGTATGTATCAGGTCTTGATTGCTCCATGTACTATAGGTTTCATCATCTTATACTGATCGATAATTGTCCATCGACGTTTGCGGAGATATTGTCCCATCCAACGTGAAGCGTGAAACCCAACTTTACACACTCTGCGTAGTCATCGCTACAATGGAAGCTTGTTCCCATTGCTCTTCTTCGCATTATCGGGCTCTTGCAGCTGGCATCGCATCGGGGAAACCACTTTCATTTTTGTAGGTACGACACAAGAATATCTTCCTGTTGGAGAGATCACATATACCGGATAGAGCTTCAAGGGTTTTCTCACCGTGCTCATCGCCCAAGACGCGGTACGCGTTTGTAATGTCCATTTTCATGCTCATCGCCGAAGACGCGGTGCGCGTTTGTAATGTCCATTTTCCGACGTCGAGTTCGCCCCCTTGGGCAACCGGGCACCCGATATCACCTCGTAAGAAGATGGAGCTACTATGACACTACTCTATGACTACAATACAAGGTCTTCAACCTGATACAACCCAACCGCCATCCCCGCCTGCTCATGTGCCAGCTTCCTCTTCCGCCTCCAGTCCTTCCCACTATCAGCCTTGCCCCCCTTCGCCTCCGCCTGCGTTTTGACCTTCGCGGCCGCAGCCCGCGCGAAAGGCTCCAGGGGCCCGCACAGCAGCTCCAGCTCGCTTGTGCAGGCAAGCGCGGGCTGGATGTGCGCGGAGAGTGCGCGGAGGAGCCGGTGGGTAGGCGCGTGCGCGAGGAGGGCGAGAAAGGACGCGTCAAGGAGCGTTTGGAGGAACGCGAGGGTTTTGTCGAGCGGGGGTATGTCTTTAGGCGCAGGGCTGGCAGAACCGGAGAGGGGCGTAGTGAGGAGAGCGTCGTCTTCCGTGTCCTGGACTAGCCATCGATCGAGCACTTCGAGGATGGACGTGAGGTCTGTCGCGTCTGGGAGGTGGTCTCTTAGCGCTATGCGCTGCAGAGAGGGCGTGTATGGATAAACGACGCATTGCGCGAGGAAAGTCGTAAGTGTAGGAACCGGGGTTGAGTCGACTTGCATCGCGTCGTCATTAGCTGACGCAGTTCGTTGGTGGACTGTCACAACCTGCTTGAGTAGAGACATTATGTCGCTCTCTGGTAGATCGGTGACGGTGCGCATCGCCAAAGCGATTGCCTTCTGGAGATTCTGTGAGCCGCGGATGTAGATAGACGTTTTGAGCGCTGCTCACCCAATCGTTCCTGGCCGCGAGAGCTGGCAGCAACCCCCCGTCAACCATCGAGGAACTGACCATCCGGTTCTCCAGCAGGTGCGTCACAATTTTAGCAGAGTACAATCCAGCCTTTTGTGCCTTGTCTTCGTTAGAGGATCCTTGGGCGCTGGCAGGCGGACGGAGAACGAGTTGCAATAACCCTTGTATAAATGCATACTCTGCAGGCGCACTTTGGCTTCCCGCCTCCTGGCCCTGAGCTGTCGCCTTTCCCTTGCTCTGCTGCTTAACGTACCCGAAGAATACGCTCTCGGCACCCAAGGGATTGTTGTTTGCGCTCCCGTCCACTGCTGCTTTGATTTCCCTCAACGTCCTTCGTGCAGTTGCACTCATATCAGATACCCCATGCACGGTCTGACCTTGCGCCTGAGTACTCGGTGCAGATTTGGTCGAGACCCATCTCGCGCCCGCGTTCGCTTTACCCATGACAGCGGCGATCGTCGACGTCGCTGGGACGGTCAGTGGAACGACGAGAAGGGTGGAGCGTGCGTTGGTTTCGCCCTGCGTTTCTCTTTCTGGGGAAGGCAGAAGCGCGAGGAGCGCGTTCAGGGAGACTGCACCAGCCTTCGAGGCGCTGGAGTTCGACTGAGCTACCGGAGGGGCTTCGAGCTTCAGGATGGCGCCATTCTTCTTCGGTCGAGGAAGAGTAGATGGTACTGTAATTGCCTGGTGAGCGAGAAGAACGCCATAACGGAGATCCCAGAGAAGGAGGACGATCTCGGACACTGAGCCAGTGGTTATGGCGCACAGCAGGACATGGGATGAAGTGAGCGCAGCGATAGACACTTCAGACGTCCGGGTGGTATTTACGAAGGTGAGGTTCTGCAAGCGCAAAGGTTCTGCGGCCTTCGAGACTGTAAGTGAGGATGTTGGTGGACTTGTCAGGGAGAGCGCTAGCCAGGTCCCGGACGCAACTGATGAAACGAGAAAAGTTATTGCACGGAACACGAGTTGAACGCAGAGGACATACGGAGTACACTCATGAAGCCAGAATTGCTACATGAGATATCGAGGATATCCTGCAGTACCTTGAACATACAATTGAGGAGCAGATCAAAAGGAAGGAACCCACCATCTCCTCAATAGGAACAACGCATTCTCCCAGAGAATCCAGGCTCTCTCGACTAATGCCCATGACACCGACTCTGAGAACATCCCCACTCCTAAGAAACGATACAGATATTGCGCGATAGGACGCAGTAGTATGCGAGGCCAAGAAGGAGCAGGACCCGGCAGGAAAGAGGAAGTGTTTGACAAGAGTACTAGGCTGTTGATTTTGCGGGGTGGATGTTCGTAGCACGAGAAGCTCTTCGTCGGCTAGGGAGACCTCGCCTGCAGCACCAACTAGCAGAGTGTTGTCTGGCAAGTAGTCTGGTGCGTATATGTGCACGACAGAATGTGGAGCCTTCGAACAAAGATTATGAATACTCCTTGCATGGAGTTGAGAGCACGTACCACTACAACCCTCTTCTTCTTATCATTTTGCGCACCGGAGGTCATCCCACCAGACAACTGCTCCTCCCACGCTACCACAATCTTGCCTTTCCCTTCCGACTGTACATCTGGCCCAGATTCAAGGACCGAATAGGTCGTGCATGTCTGGATGCTAGCCTTGGTCCGACTTGTACGCGTCGCCGGAGAACATGAGAAAAATGTTGAAGGACCGAGGGTGTGCGAGATCGCAGGATGCAGGGTTGAAGTCTAGAGCCAGCCTTTTAGGAACCTCACCATCCGACACATTGAGTAGTACGCACATCAAGGACATATATACCATCTCCTTGGACAGCTACCGTGACAAACGAAGTCGCATCGCGTCCGGAAGGTAATGATGCACTTAGAGGCGTAAGCTTGCGTTCTTTATGGGCAGAAGACTCTGGATAGGACGAGAGGGCAAAGGGCTCTGCGACAGTGGCTGCACTCATCTCGGTACGAAAGTAAGATCCAATTTTCAGTGTCCAGTGCACACAACAACTAAATCAGGGTTAGGGTTGTACGGTAGTTCTCCTTAAACTTTTCCACGACACTTTTCGCACTTTCAACACTTTCTATATACCCTCTGAGAAGGGCAGATATATTCGAGAACAGAGAAGGTAGTCTCCCGTCGCTAGTGGAGACGGCGACAGAGAGGGATACTACCTGAACCTCGAGCTTCTGGCATTCGTCCTCCAACGAATCTGGTATCACATCAACGTGAGGTTACCAACTTATCATCGCATACTTGGAGGACCTTACCAATCGCATCCAGCAACTCGTTGTAGTGGCTGATGTGGGTTGTGTCGTCCAAAGGCAAAGATACTAGACGCAGAACTGCAGACGTGGTCTGACCAACGTTACGTTCCAGTGCTCTGAATCGAGACATCATCGCAGACAATCCTTCGGCCACCTGGCGCGGAACGAGCTCAGCCACTTGACGGTGGAACCACATACTACGCACCTTCCTGCTACCTATTTCGTCATAGAAAACCAGCAGTCGTTCTGCTTCGTAACGCACACGGCTTTCTGCGATATCCGCCTCCTCCACGAGTAGCTCCGTGTTCCGCATCTCAAGAGCAGCGTGGGCATCATGACTCGATCTCAAAAACTCATCCTCGAGGGTAGAGGTCATATAGTCCCACGCACATCGTTGTGCTGCCACTTGCAAACAATCTGATTGCGCAGGGGTCGGCACTGCGCCTGGGACAACCAGACGCGTCTGTAGCGTGTCGAACGCGTGTTAAGCGGAGATACGCATCTGATAACATCCGATACATGCTCGCACGCACCTTGGACGCGCCAAGGGAAGAGAGAGTAGAGGTTGTGCTGCTTATGGCCCCGGGAAGCGCTCCCTTCACTGTGGCTGATGCTCTCACGCGGGCAGAGGGCTCGATGGGAGCTCGCAACTGCGTCGGCTGCGTCGTGGCCTTGGGAAGCTTTGGGCGTGTTACATTGCCTTGGTTCAACATCCGAGATGCAGGATTGATGGACCTAGAGCTCGATATGTCTGATTGGGCGCGAGAGCTGGCTGTGGATGACGCGTTCGGCAGGCGCATCGATGCCGGAGCTCCTTTGCCTTGAGTCGTCAAGCTAGATGAATGGGTGAAGGAGATGTGGACATAGCAAGGGCGTACCTTGAGGAGGCCTGAAAGAGGACATGGTGGAGAGAAAGAGTACTACTACTCATGGACCGGATGATCCTCACAGCCTGGCGATATTGACGAACCACGATGTCCCTTCAGACTCCGACCTCAGGCTCGTGCCACACACAGTTCATCGTCCTGATTTGTGCACGCGTGGGCTTCTTGCTCGCCTTGTCACATTTTCTGCTCTCGCTATAGCTGTCCCTATCTCTTTCATCTCTTCTTCATCGTCCTCTACGACGAGGCTCCTGCCATGTCTCTCTTGGCAAGCATCATCAAGCCTCTCGTCTACGCCTCTCTCCCTATCTTCGCCCTCAAGACTCTTGCCGACGCTAATCCCCTCGCACGGTACTATGTCCGCACCGGCCTCTACCTCTCCGCCCTGGGGGTTTGCTCCGTATGGGGTGTGATATGTTCCATCGGCATGGGCCTTGCTGGCCGTCGGTTCGACGTCTTCTACGTTGTCGCGCGTAGCTTCTACTACCTTGCAAGTCGAGTAGTCGGCATCGATCTCGTAGTAGAGGGTGAGGAGTACCTCGACACGCGCCCTTCGGTCCTTGTGGGCAACCACCAGAGCATGTTTGACATCCTCTACCTCGGAAGGTTCGTCCTCCTGCTCAACATGTCGTGTAGACCCTCAGCCCTGATGCGCGTTTGGCCATACTCCGGATAATCTCTCCCTCACTACTCCAACGTGCCACATTCTATGCATGCGCATACGCTATCGATAGGATTTTCCCTCGTCGAGCTTCTATTATGGCAAAGAAGGAGCTACAGTGGACACCCCTCCTTGGGCAGTTTATGACTCTTGCCGGTGCTGTCTTCGTGGACCGCGGGAACAACGCCCGCGCCGTCCGCTCATTAACCGCAGCGGGCGAAATCATGAAGGAGCGCAATAGCTCCCTATGGCTCTTCCCCGAGGGTACCCGTTCGATGCGTCCCTACCCGTATATGTTGCCCTTCAAGAAGGGTGCGTTTCATACCGCAATCCAGGCCCAGGTTCCGGTCGTGCCCGTTGTGTGCGAGAATTACTGGAGGCTCTACAGGAAGGGTGTCTTCGAAAGCGGGACACTGAAGGTCAAAGGTATGTATGAATCATCGTCTTCCTCCAGCATGCCATATAGTCATGCCTGCATAGTGCTGCCACCTATCCCTACCACCGGAATGACTGTCGCGGACGTGTCTGCATTGGCCGCCCGCGTCCACGATCTGATGGTTGAGACCTTGCGCGAGATTTCAGTTCCTGCACTGCCAGGTTCAGAGCCCAAACCTGCTGTACTCCCCGTCTCACCTTCACCACTGTCCACCCCTGTTCCCGCACCTGCGCCCGTTCAGCCTACAACGACACCCACGGCGCCTGAGCAGGCGAGGACAGAAAGTCGTGCATCTACCAATACCTCTGAAAATTCAGCAACCTCTTCACCCGTTCTCAGCCATAGCAGGATAGATGGTAGTGAGTACGGGACGGAGACAGAGGAAGATGATGGGATGGTTCTTGTCGGTCGACCGAGTGGTTAATACCTTGAAACCAAGTTCTAGCAGGCAGACGGACAACTTATAGGTATGCTTCGAGGTGTTGTTTGCTTCATCAATGGGATCAATGGGAGCATACTGTGCTTCCGGCTACCTTATAATCCATGGGCTTGACTGGACTGGGAGTATGTATTATGGCCAATGTCTCCTTTTGATAGCCCTCCACTTAGAGCACTTGTTCACAAACGACTCTATCGTGTTACTGACTACATTATCCACAGCGTTCGTTTCGCCAGTATCTTCCAAGCTTCAATCAAATCACAGGTGCGCCATTCGTATCGTACCACTTCTTCCATCGCGCTTCCAATGCTTCCACAGGCCATCGCTTTCTAACCTCGTCCGCCCTCGTCTTCAGCTCCTTCCCAATCGGTGCCCAGTCCCTCACCAACTTTCCTCCCTTCTTGACAATCTCACCGTCAACTAGTACGAAGTCCACATCCTCGCTAGACGCATGGAATACTATGCCAGTGATAGGATCATCCGCTCCGGCGAGGTTCACAGAATCACCATCAAAAATGACAAGGTCAGCGCGCTTGCCAACCTCAACAGTCCCGATGAGATGGGCGAGGTTCAGCGCCTCAGCGCCACCGAGTGTGCCCAAACGGAAGGCATCGACACTGTTGTACTTGTTCTTGAATGGGAGAGTTATCTTGTTCAAGCGGATGCGCTCGTGGTCGTGCCCGCGGGCCCACTGCAATGCGACCCGCATCTGCGTGAATATATCTCCGCTGTTGATGGACACGCAGTCCTACGAGCAAATGGTGATCAGGCATCTGCAGATTCTTGCGACGTCCTGTACCCACCACTCCGAGGCCACATTTGACGCCCCTCTTCAATGCGTCTAAAGCTACAGGATTTCCGTGCGCCATGCCCAACTCGTCCTCGGGCGTCGCCCCGATGGATGCCTCGCTGTCCTTCAACGCCTTCCACATCTCGTCATCAAGTGCATGGCGTTCCGCGAGCACGTTGCAATGCGAGAAGAGTACGTCCGGTCCCAGCAGTCCAGCGTCACGCCAAGAGAGAATTCCCGGGCCTTGCACAATGTGCGCCGTGATGATCGAGACGGGAATCGACCGAGCAAACGCAATAAACTCCTGATGCGCCTCGACGGGCGCGCCTGGCGCAAGCAGGTCGTATGCGAGCCCGAGCGTGACACGCCCGTCAGGACGCAATTTCCCGCCGTTCGCTGAGCCCCACTCCTTGAGCTTCTTCCTCTGCCACTTTGCCCCCTCGGGTTCGTTTGCGAACTGCAGGGTCGGGAAGATCTCCGTGGGCTGGGTCTGTCGCGCGGGAGCCCAGATGACGCGCGCGCCAGACTCGACGACGGCCTTGAGGGCTGCCTCGGCGTGGGTGGGACTGAGTGCGGCGTGGTAATGATCGAGGATGGTCGTAACGCCGTTGTGGAGGGCGTCGAGACAGCCGGCGAGCGTACCGATGCTGACTTCCTCTGGGGTTAGATCTCTCTGGATCGACCTGGAGGATTTGTGAGTCTGTTTCAAACGTGCGCCGAGATTGTGGACTGACCATGACATTTTGATTAAGTATTCGGAGAGCAGCCAGCTGCGAAATATGTGAGATCATCACCACCTTACAGAGCGTTTGTGAGGTTCTCACTCGCATTGGGTTGCTCGCAAGACGGTCATGAACACATGCCTGATCAGATGTCAGTGGCATTCGATGCCAGTGATGCTCGTGCTCACCTGTGAGTGTCAACAAACCCAGGCGTGATCCACTTATTCTCGCAGTTGATGACCTGAACATCGAGTCCGGGAGCTATGTTCTGCTCGATGCGAGTGATGGTGTTGCCATCGATGAGCACATCGGCCTTGTAGACCCGCACATCGTCGCTGCCCTGCACGCAAATGAGTACATCGGCCTTGTAGACCCGCGCATCGTCGCTGCCCTGCACGCAAGTCGCGATCGTGCCGCCTGTAAGGAGATACTTCGTCATGGTAGATGGAGCTGGCTCTCTCAGGCCAGGAGCGGCATGCTATATACTGCAGAGGACAGTCCCATATCAATGCATCTCAACTGACTGATGGTGTCAGGCGGGCTTCGGTGAGTGTATCTTCGTCAGCATTCCCCCCACGCCACGAAGATTCGCCCGTCTTCCATGCATGGAGCTTAGTACTACTAGGTACGCTATTTCCACCCCTCGGCGCCCCTTTCGCCCTCTCTGACAAGCATTCCATAGTGCCGCGTCGGCCTTAGGTGTGGGTACATCGCGTGTGACCCAAACTGTGCAGCGTACTGAAGAAGTTATGAGTGCTATCACCTATCACCGCTGAACTAGACGCATCGTCGATGCATGCCTGTCACTACTATAGAGCGCATATTGGCGCTGCTATCGTCGGCGAAATGTGGGTCATCGTCAGTGAGGTATCTAGATTACCAGTCATGCGCCACTTTCTCACCATGACGGTCCATAATTCACGGTTTGGGAGCAGGAGCCTATGACTATGGCTTGGTAGAAACGATGATATTGCTGAATCATATCATTTGTGGTTAAGCAGGGTAGAAACGATGATATCGCTGATTCATATCATTTGTGGTTAAGCACAGATCCCTAGAGGACGCTCCGCAGGCACCAAGAACACCCCCCAGTCATCGGGTGTAGGGTTTGCAGGGCCACCAGGTTATCTAAAGTCGATAGTCAAGCACTACATCTGACCTTGAGATCCAATTCTAGGGCCACCAGGTTATCTAGAGTCGATAGTTAAGCACTAGATCTGACCTTGAGATCCAATTCGGAACGCTAGCAACGCCCGACTGGACGGCTGGGTCTGTGTGGAATGTAATTCGAACTCCTAGTCGAAGTGCGGCTGAAGACGCTGCTGTTGTGTGAGCCATCTTCTAGGGCGTTGTGAGGCGACGAGACAGGAGCCATGGGCGAGGGCTGCAATCTGATCAATCAGTATCTACTCGGCATGAGCTCAAGATGACATACTAACTCCAGGATCTATGGTCCTTGAGCTTGTCGTACAATGTATCCACAAATCCAGACAAATCCATCCCCGACCTGTGTTTCGTCGCCGCTAGTCTTGACTGGGAAAGCGTCCCCGTACCGAGGATTCCTACTGCTAAAATGTAAATTCACGATCATCCTGCAGGATTGGCCCAGAATTAATGCACCAGGTTCTGACCTATGCCACGAAGCTTGAGGCAAGCTGAGGAGCTACTGGAGGACATGTGTCATGCTCGACTGCCAGTGATACTATCTATTTACACCTTCCCACGCGCCCGCGGGAGATCATCCAACTCCAGCGAACGAGGTGTGTCCACAGGAAGAGGTGGGAGGCTATGGCGGCTATGACGGGGGTGAGGAGGTATTAGTGGCTGCGAACTCAACTTGTCCTCAACGTCCAATTTCGGACCCGCTGTGCGAAACGCGCCCGGCCGTACGACACCGGACACTTTCGCGGTTACTTGATAGCTGACATGGGCCTCAGGGAGGATTAGCAATCTCAAACAAGGATGCAGAGGAGAGCAAACTAACAACCGTCTGCGCGGCCGTCGACAAGGTGCTCATCTTGTGAGTTGGCTTTGTCTACACTGGCATTCTGCGATCCAGTGTGGGGAAAACGTGGTAGGACGGATTCGCATGGTAGTACGACAAGGCGCTTCCTTGTATCCTACGCCCACTACACGCAGCACTGGCACTCGCCTGTGCAACAAACATCGGTGCTGGGAGAGCAAAAGGGTCAAGCGGGGAACAAGGCGCATGATGTGTTAGTTGTCTAGCAGTACCTGTCCAGAGGAGGTAAACTGTATCATATTTTGAGATCACAATGGATGCTAATGATGAGAAAACGGTAGATACTGTGACTTACCTCGTCACCACCCGGCCGTACCCTGAACTGCAGCTTCAGGCTATACAGCCTCAAGTGCTCGTCGGGCAGCGAGCAGCGGAGGCGGTGGTGGTGTGGTCCATGCCAATCCCGGTCATCACCATGAATGTGTGATTAAGGTCATAGAGGCCCTGCGAGTCGGTATAACATAGACGGCATATATCATGATTCGGCATAGAGGACATGCCTGAGATGCGCTTGCGCGACACCGCTCCTGTGCATCGGGCGGGCCCACAAACCCACCAAACGCATGTCAGAGGTAGAGGGAGATGGGGTTGCATAGGGGTGCGTGAAGAAGCGGTAGTACATGGAGTTATACATAGTGCATAAGAGAATCACACAACACCACACGAAAGCAAACGAGGTAAGCACAACCGATAACAACACCGATTACCCGATAACAAAACGGACGACAGCGGCAACGACAAACACAATCCCCGAGAGACACGGAATGCAGAGAGGATAGGGCACTGGGGCACGTCCATGTCGTCTGACATGGCTAAGGTCAGACAGACGACAGGCAGTAGAACATGACCAGCCCGCCGATCGCACCCGCGAGGAGAGTGTCGAGGAACGTGTTTCGGATTCCACGTGGGTCGACGGGGTACGTCCCAACGCTTTCGTTGCGCTCGCGGTCGAGCCCTCGCTCAAAGTTGTACGGCTCCCCTCTGTCCGTGGAGCACGCGACCTGCTCGTCTGGCATTAGGAGTTCACGCGGGGGCTTTCGCGGGGTTTGCGCATCGACGAGGGCATCTACCGTACTGCGGTCACGCCCGACGGCGACCATCCACGAGTATTCGCGAGAGGGGGTAACGCGGGTCGGAGTAATGGGCTCCGACTTGACTTTGTTGTTGTCGTTGTGGAAAACCCGGGTGTACAGACCCTTAGCCTGCGCAGCGGAGGTGATGGCGGTGACCTCCTCGCGTGGGGTGCTGTAGAGCGATGCAAGTGGGGAGCCGCGGCCGATGACCATAGAGAGGCCGCGAGACATGCTCTTGATGATTGATGGAGGAGGAGACTGGGAGACGTTACTTTGGGTGTCAGAGGTAATGTCCATAGCGTGCTCGTCTCGCGCCTCCTGCGCGCCTCCT
Organism: Lignosus rhinocerotis TM02; assembly: GCA_000743315.1. NCBI lineage: Eukaryota > Fungi > Basidiomycota > Agaricomycetes > Polyporales > Polyporaceae > Lignosus > Lignosus rhinocerus. The sequence goes on from KN050183.1 coordinate 17,327, forward strand.
CCGCCTTGACTCCTCCTTCCGCGTGGGCCCTCCACAGCGTCCACGTCGATGACCTCATGGCGAGCAGGCGGGAGAGCCCGCCTGCGCCCAGGCGACCCGTGGCTCCCACTATCGGTTTCCGTCGACACCCATGACCCTCCTCTGGGCGGGGTAGTGTGCAACGGGTTCAGCTGCGCGGCATGGTGGTTGACCCAGTTCGGGTTGCTGCGATGCCAGTATCCCGACGCAGTCGGATCGACCGTGAAGTCGGGGCTCGGTATGCGCTTCTTGATGTAGGAACCGACGAGTGGCGGGGGTGGGGAGCCCGTTGGGGTTGGTGGGCCGTCTGGAAGCTCGGAGGCGCGCGCAGGCGAGTACGGGCGGGACGGGGAGCGGGTCTGTGAACCCTCGCGGGGGCAGACGGGGATGCCATGAGGCCGCTTGTGGCCAGCCATAGGCTCGCCACACTTCTGGCAGACGGGTTTCTTGCGGTTGCTTCCTGGGCTCATGCCTTGTCCTTGTCCTTGTACCTGTGCTTGTTCTTGCAGGCACGGATGGCGGGGCGAATCTTGCTTGGCCTGTATGGGGTACATGTGGAATGTCAGCGCTGCGCAGGGCAGAACGACTCAAGGACAAGATGGGATAGGACAGAAAGTGATGGGGAGAAGTGAGAGAGGTGGTCGTGAAGAGCGGGGTACTGAATGGGAAGAGAGACACATACCCTTTTGACACGGGGAGGCTCCTGAGCGGATGGCTCGAGGGAGTGACAAAGGGCGAAGACATTCTTAAAGCACTCACCCAGAAAGCGATGGCCCAAGATTTGTGATGAGCCTCGAGCGGAAGACAAGCGAGGGCACAGACCCTCAACAACGGAGAAGACAAAGAAGAAAGCCGTCCTTTGCAGGCACAACACTTATGGGCGCTTCCCCGCGTCGCTCCCAATTGCACAGCCCTGCCTGTTGCCTGACGCGGTGTCGTGACCGATGATGGATGCACGAAACACAACGTCGATCTTCCATAAGTAGAATACAATGTTGTGAAGCTCTGGTATATGGCAGCAATTAGTATAAGACACGAACCAACAGAAGTACATCATATAATAAATACGATCGTATATCGTAGCAAGTCATGACAGATATCGGGGATCAGTGAGTCTACAACCTCATAACACCCAGCATATCACTGCTTCAGCGACGCCTGCAAGACAAGCAAACTCGCGTTGGAACCCGACGCGACAAACGCAGTCGCAACATGTCCAAGAGTCTGGGACAGCTGTGTGCCCAACGACACATTTCGCTCGGCACAGAGCTTTCGCAGTTCATCCTGATGTGACTCCACCGCCATTCTGCGCGACCGCCCGACAATGACGAGGTGTCGCGCGAAAACGGGGGCCGTTCGAGTAGCGAGGTCGACGACTTTGCGCAGCGGCTGGCTCGAGGTCTCTTCCAGGAACGTCACCCGGGTAAGCGCGCTAGCAAGCTCCGGCACAGCAGAAGTCGTGAGCTTCGTCCACAAAATGTTATCAGCCGTATCAGAGGCGAGTCGTGTTTGTGTTGATTGAACACCATACACAGTGTCAGGGAAGACAGTCTGCAGGGAAGACGCTCCTATCAGCACACACATAGTTATCATCTCCGTCAGGTACAAAAGGCACTCACACTGTGGACAGTGTTGTGGAGCGGTTTCTGAACCGTATCCTCATCGATTGTGCTCTCCCGGGTCAGCTCGTCCTCGTTGACCTTGCGCACCTTGGCTACAGTCGCCGTCACCGAAGAATTCCTACACAACTGTACCACGAATGACAAAGCAGCGCGATCATCCGGCCCCCCAAAGAAGGGCATGAAGATGTGGTGCCGCACGCCGCTTTCGGACGATTGCGAGAAGCCTCGATCCCAGAATAGCGCGACATCGGTAGGTGCTTCAGCAAAGACACGACGGATGTAGTTGGAGTGGGCCGTGACAGAAGTGTGGTCTCCCTCACGCTTTTGCTGGAAGAGCGCATCGAAGGGCGACGCCCCAGGAGTCTCGGCAACATCTTCGACGGACGCAAGCCCGCTCGTCCAAGGGAGGACGACCATCTGGCTCGCAGAGTTACGTGCATGCTGTGAGACATTCTCCGAGAAGTTCTCATATCCAGCGACAGCAAGTGAGGTGGACACGGTCATGTGATTGAGGTGGCCATGCGTCTTGAGGATCGCGAGCACCGGGTCGCTGTGAGCGAGTGTCTCTGCCTCCTGTGACTTGAAAAGACCCGATGTCCGGTCGGTGAGCTCGATCAGGCGCAACGCATCCACAGAGATTCTTGCGGTTGCTGGCCGCCCAACACGCGACAGAGCCGGCACGCCCTGAGCCTCCGCGAGGCTGGCCTTCTCGTTGGTGCTTGCGCTCGAGTTGGAATTAGAATCCTCGGGAATGGGAGTAGCGGTGGGCGGGGTTTGGAGAAGCTGCGTGAGAGTCATGACTGCCGGTAGCTGCTCGATACGATCCACGACAACAGCAAACCGTGTCTTCACCACCTCCTGCAGGTTTGGCGCATCGGATCCTTCTTCCGCAGAGCCAGATTCGCGCTTCGGGATAGAGCCGGAGTGCGCACGATACTTGGGCGGATAGAAGAGGAGGGTGAGCGGCGTCGTCATGAACGTCAGCACCAAAGCGTGCAGCACGAACATCGAGAACGTGCGCGTGTCGAGGATGCCAGCCGTGAAACCAACATTGAGCACAATGAGCTCTACCAGACTGAGATACAGCTAGTCAGCTTCGCTCTTCGCGGAGTTGAGACAGGACTAACCCCTTGCAGCTCATCAAGGTTCCAATGGCCCCAGACTCACGTAAGTTGAAGCCAGCCAACTTGGCGGTAATCGCACAACCGAGGAATTTGGAGAAGAATGCGATTACACAGATCAAGATCACGTAGCCCCAGGTGATGCCATTGTCAAGGAGTCCCAGATTTGTGCGGAGACCTGAGAGTGCAAAGTACTGAAGGGGATGAATATACACAGTACAATACCGGTAACACGGCAATCACCAGAACAGGTTGTGCTTACCAGAGGTAGCAGAAGGATAGACACGAGGTCTTCGATCTTCTCGACCAATGCAATGGCATAACCATTATCTTTCGGTATGATGAGCCCCGCCACGAAACCACCCTACAGCAAGATCTGGTTAATACATTTCGACTTGTCCGGAAACAACATGGAACTTACAAAAATGGCATGGATTCCGATGATGTCAGTGAAAAACGCAGAGACGAGGACCAGCACGATGGTGACTGTCATCATCGTAGCGGATGGGGTGCCAGCATCAAGACTACCGCTGCGCTTCACAAGCCAGCGGTAACCCCACCTAACGGGAAAGCAGACGAATAGTACGTAACCCACGCCTGTCAGAAGGATCCAGAGCGCGGTGAGGCCGTCAGATGCATTGATGAGCGCGACAGTGAGCGCGAGAAGGATCCAGCCAACGACTGTGGAGATTACGCCAGATAAGGTCTCGCGCTTGAAGCCACAAACTAAAGTTCCGTACCATCATTTCCAACGCCGGCTGACAGAACCACGACGCCCACGGTTGTGTCCAGAAGCCTTAACTCAGTGAGGATACGGCACAGTACCGGGAATGCCGTAATCCCGACGGCCACTGCAACAAAGAGGATGAACAACCCAAAGCTGGCAGATTTGTCTGTGAATTCGTTGTAGACAGGCACTGCAAGAGCAGCTCCGAGACCGAGCGGAATGACAAGACCGGCGAAGGAGATGGCAGCAGACGCTTTGGCATTCCTCTTAATGATCCGAGTGTCAAGTTCCATACCAATAAGAAACAGGAACAAGACGAGACCGAGGTTCGCAGTGAGGTTGAGGACGGCCATGGACTGGGTCGGAAAGATGGTTGCGGTGAAGTTTGGGATCCGGCCCATGATGGATGGTCCAAGTATCACACCTCCGATGACCTCTGCGATAACACGCGGCTGGCGGATTCGCGAGAGGACGAGGGCGAGGAGTTGTGTCATGCCAATGATGATCACTAGGATAGAAAATGTCTTGTGAGCGATAACAACGAACTCACGCATGAGTGCGCTCACCAACTTGGATGACCCACAACTTAATAGGGTCGGAGTCGCTGTAGTCGGCCGGGTTCGAGCCTGAGAAGATGCCCGCCTGGGTCGGGTTGTCAGCACTGCGCCGAGACAGGAGCGAAACTGCGAGCTGACTTGGGAAGGAGCAGCTGCTCTGCGAGCGAGCATTATCATGTCGTCTGAAAAGGCTCCCATGTCTGCTAGATGGCGGACTGAGAGGGAAGAGCTTGTCAACCTCTGGGAAGATGGGAGAGGAGAGTGCTAAGAGAGTTGTGCTCGCAAGCGAGGCTCTTATGAGTGGCTCTCCGTGCCTAGTAAGCGCCTGTGATGTGATCGAGTCTGACTGTGGCTGTCAATATTAATTACGATTGGAAATGTTGGCGCACCCCCGATGCGGAGGCTTCCAGCTTGCGCGGGTAGGGTATACGATGGTCTTCTCCAGACCCCAATGTGCGTTTCGGACTTGAGATGGGTGGCAGGCGAGCTACAAGCACGTTACCACCGTCGATCATTTTTTCCGACATGCCAGTTGTCACTGGAACCAGTGGTGGCTACAGTTCAGTCCTCTCCATCGTGGCACTTCCAGACCATCGACACAGGTGACATGTTTTGGTCCTGTTCATCACATTCGGCAACGCAGTAAGGGTGAGCTCGCCTAACCGCACATCCTCTTGATTCGGTCCGGTCGAACTCGGACTGTACGCAGCAATGAATACGCTCGCCTAATCGCACATCCTCTTGATCCGGTCCGGTCGAACTTGGACTGTACGCAGCAATGAATAGCCTGCAGGAACAGAGACTCTTCAAGCCCTTGCCGGGTGAGAACTATCATTGCACTATGAGGAGACACGTAATACGACTCTAGCAACTCACACACAACTAATCAGGATAGGAATACAGACACAACTACGAGTCAGAACTACAGCCTCGGCAGCCTGTCATTTAGCGACACGCAGTCAGTGAGCGAACGGAAGCCCGACACAAACGAGAGACATACCACAATGAACGCACTCTACAATGGTTCCTTGTCGCAGTTGAGCTTTCGGAACTCTGCAGATGCATGTCGAACCTTGGTAGTTCATATCCTGAATCACGCGTCCGTGAGCAATAGCTTGTGGGTAAGTGTCATTCAATATGACGTACCCGTGTCTGGATACAACGCAAACAGCAGAGTTTCTCATAACCTGCCTTCTTCCACTTAGCTATGAGACTAGTTGCATTCTCCTTGAGGACAGACAATCTATAGGAAGGAGCCAATGACACCCACTTTGCGTCCGCGTACCCCTCCTTCAGCAGCCAATCATACAGTTCCTTGCTTATAGCCTCGCGTTTGTAGTATAACTCGTAGATGTACCGCGAACGCGTATGAGATATGCGCATGATGGGCCATAAAGACTCGGTCTTGCGCTTCCCCTCATGAGACTCATTCTCAGCGTCGCGCATTTTCTTCGCGTAGTCATCTAGGATCTACATAACGACATCATGCGTCGACGCCCCACAACAAACCGGGGTATTGGCTCACGCTCTCGATGTCCTCAAACCCCTCTGGAGGCTTCTTTGTCCTTGTAGTCCGGATTTTGGGCATCTTGACGAATTGAAATTTGGAGGAGGATACGAGGAAATAGCTGAGTCCAGAGCCACAGTCTCTGTAGGATGAGTTGAAATTTGGAGGAGGATAGAGGAAATAGCTGAGTCCAAAGCCACAGTCTCTGTAGGATGAATGGGTGGAAGCAGAAGGCATGTGTTACATAAGCATACGCGTGTAGACTGAGCCTCGCGGATGGCACGCTTCAGACGCGACTTGCCGCCACCGACGTCTCCCTATTTCAACCGTCCCTCCGCTCCCTCGGCCAGCAGCCACGTTCTCCCTTTCTTCCAGCACATCGCCTTCCTACGCTCGCGCAATCCAGCTCTGTTCAGATTGTCTCACAACGGCCCCTCGTTCTCTAGACCTCGATCTCAATCTTGCAGTCTCTACCACTAACACCGTGACTCCAAGACTGTAGACAAGACCACAACCACTCTATTTACCTGGTCGCGAACGTGTTCGAGTTCGTGTCTTAGCCACCTCATCGTGAGCCATGCCCCTCGTGGTACCGGTTCTCCGGCTGGCCTACGTTTTCCTCAACGTCTTCGAGACTTTCAAGACTCTCCGCCTTCCCCCTCCATCGGTTCGGAATGGCGGCCAGCCCAGTGCTCGCTCAATGAGCGCACGCAAACGCGCAATGAAGGGCTGTATGACTATATGGTTGGTTTGGGTGAGTAGTCCTCGCGCTCGACATCCCACTTGGTGCTGAAGGACGGTGTAGGTGTGCTTTACATTATATGAAAGATGGGTCGAGGCCTTCGTTTGGCTATTCGTGCCCTTCTATAGCGAGATCAAGGCGTTGTTCATCTTGTTTTTCCTCTTGACTCGTGCCAAAGTGAGTAATGGAAGAGTCACGTGCGTTGCGGATCGATCTAATGGTCGTTTGTTTGTCCAGGGAGCTGAGCCTATCTACTTACACGTATTTCGACCTCTCATCAAGCCGTATACTGGCCCCCTCGATGCTCTTTTCGATGCGCTGGCTTCCTTTGGCGACCTTTTCATCTTAGTAGCATCGATTCCAGTCAACTATGTCCTTGGTTTCTACAGACGTTGGACCTCAGCCTTCGATCCTCCTCAAGCGGATCCTCAGACCTGGCATCAAGATGCGCCTCATGCGGGCAACCGACCGACTGCTCATCGAGCTTACGTGTCGGAGTCGAACGGAGACGCGCGACCTGTCCCGGCTCGAGATGTCTCTACTGGCTCGGTGAAGCAAACACGCTCAACTATCGCGCGCTCGAATGCGTCGACACCGACTCCTCAGATTTGGCATCCACCTGCATCTGCATATGCAGACGAAGTCGCACTAAACCCGCATTCTGGTCTCCCTACACCTCCCATCGAACGTCACCAACGGCTCCAGGCTGCGTCGTCCACTGGCACAGACGAATGGCGGCAATATCCCCCATTCCCATCTGCCTATCCGTCCACGCCTCTGCCCGTATCATCCCAGTTGCACACCACTGAGCGCTCAATTGCAGCCCCACGACCTGTGCGTGCCAATGCTGAGCAGTTTGCTGGGATCGCAGAAGACGATGAAGAAGACGGTCAACGCCCCGAGACCCGGCAGGATTTTCGCAAGTCGCTCCTGTTGCCGCGTGAGCCCCGGAACCCCGGCTCCGATGGCGACTTGAGCGACGAAAACCAGATGAAAGGGGTTCAACACACTGAAATTGAGCAAACACAATACACCAACTCACATAACGGACACTCCAACAATAATGGTTCGGAAACTGATATGAGCGTGGATGAAGACGCGCACGTGCAGGACCAGAACGACCGGGAGTACGGAAGCGATATGGACGAGGATGAGGATGTCTTCAACACCACCCTTAGGACCCCGTCCACTCGGCGTCATAACCGACAAGAGTCCATGGAAAGAGACGAGGAGGATGGAGACTACCTGGACGATCTCATGCTCACACCTCCACGCATGAAGGCAGCGTTCTCTGTCGACAGCGTGGCAACAAGATCGACCGGCCTGAGCACCACCGACAACGGCTCATCCCTACGCACCCGCACGAACTCGCTCGCGTCCACTGCTCCATCCTCTGTACCCGACTCTTCTTCCCTAGCAGGCAAGAAGCGGCGCCTTCCACCACGGTACGCAGAGGACGACGTGAAGTTCTCCGTCGAGGTCCCGCCGAGCAAGGCTGCTGCCACCGGCAAGCCTGCCAATGTTACTTCGCGTGGATCATCTCAATCCCGCTCCGGAACCATCAGCCGGCGCCGCGGCAAGGCGCAACAGGATGCTACCGACAGCACCACGGCTGACGACGACGAGGGCGACGATGTCCCGAGCGATGCATCCTCCACCGGTCCCAAGCGCCAGCGAGTTGCCGGGGGCCACGCAGTCCGCCCCAAGCCTCGACGGGGAGACAGCCAGGGGACGATCCGTGCACCGACGACTAGAGCGAAGTCTGCGACCCGTCCTGCAGTTACACGAGCACCCTCCGCACGGGTTGCAGCTGCGCGGAAGGATCGTCCACCTGTCTCATTGCCAACGAAGAAGCCAAGCACAGGGACTTTGAGCGCGTCTTCAGTCCTAGTGCGCAAGAATGTGGGTGCTGCGAAGGGGCAGAAGGCGAACTCGAAGTGAACTCCAAGATCCATCTATAGACGTTGCATCATTCATCTTCACGCATTTTCAGCATTTATCCGATATCGACCGACGACGTATCGACGCATTTATGGACTCTCCTGCATAACGTAGCTAGTTCATCATCGTACACGACCATCCGATCCAACCATCATCATTGTAAATTATAGCAATACACCGTGATCATTTGAAGTGGCCCACATCCATGTAGGTGGCCCACATCCATGTAGCCGACCTCTTCATGATTGAGTATACAGATAGTTAACACGCAAGTTTCGAGACCATGTACGTTGAAGTATAGTGGCCCACATCCATGTAGCTGACCTCTTCATGATTGAGGATACAGATAGTTTACACGCAAGTTATGAGACCATGTACGTTGAAGTATGTTGTCCAAGCAAAGGAAGCCAGAGAGTCTTAGCAGTTTACACTGACTGTAACGTGTTACATATATCAAGCTTCGGCCCGGGGTCTAAGCAGTTCAGACTGACCTGTTACATATCATATATCAAGCTTCGGCCCGGGAGTAAGAAGGCAACAGCTTTGGATCCTAACAAACGCAAACAAATCGCTGCAGGAACGCGGCATATGTCAGTGCTCACTAGTGCCTCTTCCAAGCTCATACTCCATTGCTACTAGCTTTTCACTATGCCGGTCCCTTGGGAGGCACGAACGCGGCATATGCCAGTGCTCAGCTGTGCCTTTTCCAAGCTCATACTCCATTCTTACTAGCTTTTCACAATGCCGGTCCCTTGGGAGGCACTCATTCCATTCGGTACGCACAACCACGCTGGATTAACCTGGGATATCTTTGGCAAATGCATCGTTCCTTCAGGACTTGTCACCGTCATGTTCGGTGCCACGGGTACCCTCTTGAACACCTCTAAGCGGCTTCAGAATCAAGGGAAGGTATGTATGCCTATGGGTTTGATGCGATAACGGGCATGAATGGGTTTCTGAGAATTGCATCCAACTTTGCAGCCCGTTCGATACAATGTCGACGCTTGGGATGACATGATGATGGATAGAGACAAGCGGTTGACGGGACACAAACGAGGACAAGCTGTGCGTTGCAGTTCTTGCCACTTATTGGAATATTGTCTGACGGTTGCTCTTCGCTTTGCTCAGGCGGAGCCATACGCACCGGATGACTTCGAGACCAACAGCGTCTGGTACACGGAGAGGGCGTCATAATGTAAGACCACTACTGTGATCTCGAGCAATAGACTTTGCACCATCTTCATCCTCCTACTACGATTGCACAGTACTACTGTCAACTATCCATCTCGGACCTCAGCCACTCCCATACCCCTTCCACACGCTCATCTTCTTCCGCCAGGAGTGCAATGCTCTCATCCACACATCCGTACCTTTGTCCCTCGAGCCTGAGTATCAGTAGTGCGAGGCGCTCCTTCATCGACTTGTCCACTCGGGTGGAACAGGCCATCGAACATTGCAAGAGGACGCCATGCTTTGACCGGAGCTCTGCAGACTGCAAATATGTCAGAACGCGTAGCTGTGTTGCATGAAACACTCACTACTGCACCCCAAGGGAATGTACGTTCTATCTTGTAAGTGAACTCGGGTGTCTGGCCGAATGTCCAATCCCAAGTCTGCACAAGCCGTTGTTGCTGTTAGCTGAGCGCATCCAAGAAATGACGAACACAGACCTTGAGTTCATTCATGCCTCGCCGAATATACTCTACATCCCACATGTCCTCGGTACTCACGGAGCGTACCTGTAGCGAATATCATTATGAGACGACACCATGCTTTCATAAGCAAACCTCTGACATCTTCGTGCACGCCGTACTCCTGGCGGAACGCGTCCACCACCGCGTCCACGAACTCTTCATGGCTCACGTCGGCGTGGTGCTGTTGCAGGTTACATACCGGCGACCGCACCGACGCAACACCGCGCGTCTCCATTGTCTCCTACATCACTGTCCCTCAGTGAGACCGCGCGGGACGCGTCGAGCTGTGATATGTGCACGTACTTTCCCGGAACGTAGTAGCTCCCCGAGGGTGTCTAGCCTCGTCGAGATGAGCATGGTGCCGTGGTGGTACGCCCGGTCCTTCACGATCTTGTACGCGGAGCCTGACACGTGAAGTCCGGCCCCTCATCAGCACCACATAGTGAGAACAAACGGAGGATGGAAGAACAGGAGACATATCTTGTCCTTCCCGACACAGATGTCATTCCGGTCGTTCACGCCTGCGTCGATGCCCAGCGAGCGCACGGCTCTGAGGATGACCTGCGCGGTCGCATGCCTGTCAAACGAGGTTCTAGGCAGGTGTATTGAGAAGTTGGTGTTGCCGAGGTCCTACGGCGTACTTCAGTTCGCGCGCATGGCCATATGGGCTGGAGGGGAGAAACAGGACGAGACGTACGTGGTAGACGGTCCCTCCCCCGCTATACCTGCGGATGAAAGGGATCCCATTCCGACGAGACGCACGGATATTCACTTCCTTCCATGGGTTCTGGTTCCGGCCTATGACAACGCAAGGGTCGTCGCGGTACAGTAGTAGCAGCGGCTGCTCTGGCGACTTATGTCGGAAGAGCCTGTCCTCTCAATGTCGGACATATTCTTGTTTGAGGAATGCCCGTGAACTACGTACCAGTCCTCGAAAGAAAGATTGAAGTATGGGTCGGTGGAAGTGGACAGGTATATTGAATGTTTCGGCGTACGTCCTGCATGGGAGGCAAATCCACGTCGTAATGAAGGGATACGCGGGACGCGTACTGAGATTCCAATCATGCGGCCGTGTCTAGCTCGTCAATAGAAGTCACGCGAGACAACAGCAGTCTCTGCGGCGATGATAGCTGAGCATGCGAAAGACTCGGCTGGAGAGAGGAAGCGCGTCTCGACCGGGTGGGCGTGCCATTCGCGCGTTTCGTTCCTTCCGTCTCGCCGGATCCGCGTCGACGCATGCCTTCGTCCCACTCGTCCGCCCGGTGCCTACCCTCACGCGTTTGATTCACAACCACAAACAAGCGGATACAGCCGATATATGGATACAGATGCAAAAGTGCGACGACAGCAGTGACTACACTACGACAATATAGTACAGTCTGGCGCAAAGCCTAACGCTAGCGCTGCTTCTGCCGCTTCATAGGCCCTCCCGTAGTGTCTACCGATGATACAGACATGGACCGGCGACCCTGTATGGTGCATGCCATCAGTAGGCTAAGACACTGACAACGTGCACTGGCTGTCGTACCTGTTTCCTACTCCTCGCACTCCTTGTGCTCATAACACTTTGCGCCCTGCCGTCCACGTCTCCTTCAGCTTCCGCACCCTCATCCACATCCATAGGGGTCTCTGCCGCGTCCCCGTCACCTTCCACGCTCTCACCACGCGATAGTGCAAGGCGTGCCAACGTAATCTTGATATCCTGTTCGTGTTTGTCGACTGCTTTCTTGATCTCGACCAGCTGTTGTGCGGCTTCGACCAAAGCAGAGAACTTCGCAAGGTTGTCACGCGTCGGCATGACAAGACGAGTGTGCGAGATGCCGAGCTCGGTCAATACCTGGGATACACGCGGGGCGACGGCAGCCTTGGGTTGGGCAATCCTGTAGCTTCGGAGATGTACAGGGACATGCGCCGCTTTGGTGGAGGAACCCGAAGCCTGCTCAACGTCAGATCGCACGATGCAGTGTAATGCATCTGTACTGGCATCAGAACTTGTCTCAGGAGATTGCAGCAAGAAATTCGTACCATATGCAGCTGATTTAGCGGACGTCTTCTTGGGTTGCGGTTGTGGGAGGGCTATAACGTTCGCGCTGGAAGGAGTGACTGGCGTTTGGGGTTCAACACTGCCAGCAACGCCCTTCTTCTTCTTCTTGGTGTCGAACGCAGCACCGGCGAGGCCATCCTCGTCTACTTGGATATCCGGTAACCCGGACTCGACACCATAGACAATACGCAGCAGCTCGTCTCGATCTTTTTTGAATCTACGCTCGTTCTCCTTGAGCTTCTCTAGCTCTAGGTATAAAGCGTCTTCCTCCGCAATCTGCTCCGGTGTGCGTTTCTCGAGACTGGCGACGTAGTTTTTGCGAGTAATCTCGCGCTCTGCAGTGTTTGGTCAATAATGGCCACTGCCCAAGACACGCGTGGGACGGATTACCTTTATCAAACGCAAGACTACTGAGAAGGGCGTTCTTGCTTGCAGTGTCCCCCACCCATGGACGATTCCGTACAAGGGCACGACATACGCTGAAATACCTGTCTTTGAGGTCCTGGATCGGTTTGAGCTCGCTACATGTTAGCTCATGGATGTCAGCGTAAACCAACCTCCAGGGTCCGTTCAGGGCCTTTCGGAAACTGATAACGGTCGTGGACCACAAAGAATCGGCCGTCGTATTCTCGTACAAGACTGAAGAGGTAGTCAGTCTCCTCTTTTGTCCAAGATAGATCTTTAGGCGAGTTAGACCCGAATCTATGCATAGAGAGGATTGCTCGTGTACCTTCCAAGAATCTGGTGTACTCGTCTTGGGAGTACACATATGGAGTGCTTTGTATATTGTACTTGGCGAAAGGGTAGTCTGGCCTCCGAAGTCTCAACCAGTACAATCTCGGAGTCAAAGGCCACATACCAGCTTCAGGATCTGTGCTTGACTTGACCCAATGTGACAACCTCAGCCCGTCCGACCGTGCACCGTTATTGAAAGACCGCCATTCCCTATTTTCACGCGGGGGCCTAGTCAATCGTATACTCTTTGCGCTATAGATCGTGATGTACGCGCCATTTGACTCGTCCCCCTACACCAAGGTTCGGCTTCTGCTTGAGCCTCGGCTTCGCGAACTGAGCAGCAAGTGTAGGCGCAGAGGGTCCGATGAGTGCATAGAGCTCTCTAGGGATGCCTTCTGGTTTCCGCGCGCGTTCAGCACCTTGAAGCTTCTTTGCAGGATGTGGGCTCCCAGCGGTAGGCGGATCAGGGATAGCGAGAATGCTTCGGACGTCGGCGGCACTAGCAGCCATGGTTGAGTACGTTGAGTGGTCGGTGGTCAAGATGTTATTAGCGCCTATGCAGGCATGGTAGCTTGTGGACGTAGGGAGCGCTGTACACTACATATGCGTTTGTGTTGTGACCACGACGATGTCGACTTTCTTTGGGCCAGCTGCCCGCGCTCTCTTCAGACAATCTGCGCGTCCTGTGCTTTGTACGCGGTCCTTCAACGCGTCCTGTGCGCGTCGGCTTCCGCCAAAGGATGGTGGGCTGAATAACATTCTCGGTGGTGGCGAGGCACCCCCCGTCCAAGTCAAGACCATCACACCAAATGGGATACAGCTCGCCGACGGAGTCGTTCTACCCTCGGCTTGTATCTTTTTAGACGGCAAAGTCTTCCTGTGGAACGTACCCGGGAAGACATGGGAAGGGTGGAAGCCGGAGCACTTCGAGATTTTCGAGACGGTCGTGCCTAAACCTGGTCAGTGACACCAATGCAACGACGAGCAAGCTCATCTACTGGGGTGGACCACTCATATGTGCTCCAGAAATCCTTCTAATAGGTACTGGAGAGCGGGTGGAGATGATGCCCTTGGCATTGCGAGAATACTTGAGTAAGTCTGGCGTACAGGTGGATGTGATGAACACGGTGCGTTACAACATACATCACTGAACGCAAACGGGCTCATGGTCCTCACAGAGAAATGCGTGTTCTACGTACAATTTGCTTGCTGAGGAAGGACGGCGCGTCGCCGCGGCACTTCTCCCCCTCACATCACGACGATGGGAGAATGCGCCCTCATCATGAATCTCATCCTCTCAGACTCTGAGCAATGACTTTGTCGGCTGACCTATTCTACATTCGAGTAAAATGATACAATAGCTCTTCTCTCATGCGTTGAACCTATTCTACATTCGAGTATAATGATACTATAGCTCTTCTCTCATGCGTTGCGAGGACAAAGTGTCGATGGTGATGTGCAGCCATCTTTTTTGTGAGCCTACTCGACCGCTTTGCGTTTGCCTTTGCGTGTGGCGGATGACGCAGTATCTTCTTCCTCTTCAGCGAAGATCGACGGTATTGAGACCTTCACGGGCAACAGTCCGCCTGCGCACACGCACATCACATCGAGGAGAGGACATAAATGCATAGCATGAATCAAGTGCAGATGTGATGTAGTCGAAACTTGAGATACACAGAGAAGCCACTCACCATCAGAGTCTTTGAACTGGACAAACACAGAGTCCCAATTTGTCACAACGTCCTTGAGGTGCGCGCTTCCCTTCAGCTGCTCGTACCGTCCGGTAGGACGTCCTCTCTCCTTGACAGCCTTCGCAAGCTCGAAGTCGTCTGTGCTCGAAACCTTCGGCAACACCCACTCGGTTGCGTCCATCATGAACTCGGTATGCGGGTTAGGCGCATCGAGCACTTTAGACTGAAGTGCGTCCAGTGCCTCAGCCTTCAGAGCTCAAAGTCGTCCGTGCTCGAAACCTTCGGCACCACCCACTCGGTTGCGTCCACCATGAACTCCGTATGCGGGTTAGGCGTATCGAGCACTTTAGACTGAAGCGCGTCCAGTGCCTCAGCCTTCACACGTCGTTCACTGTAGATGAGCTCGAGACCGTGATTAGCACGGTGAGCCTGTGCGTCTTGAGCAGCAAGATGTAGACTTTAGGCTGCACTCTAGGAGGCTATCACACATACGAACACTCAGTTACAGCCAGTACATTTATGAAACAGTCTATCGCACTCACCAAAACACTCAGTTACAGCTAGCACATATCATTAAACAGTCTATCGCACTCACCATAACGAATTAACACCCTCTGACAGTCGTTGCGGTCGACTCGAACCACGCGTGTGGCATTCAAGACGCGTAGACGCCGGTGGCATGCATTGAGAAGCGCCCACGAGAGCCTGTCACGTCCTTCCGGCGTTTACCGTCGTTCATCTCTCCCGTCCACTCGGCCTCTACGCTAGAGCCGCCATGAGCAGATATCTCGACCCGTCCGAGTCCGCGAAGCCCTACAAAGACCCCACGCCGCTCCCTGCGGAAATCCCGAAGGTCAAAGAGCTCGGCGTGACAAGCGCACCACTGAAGAGCGCTGCCTTCTTCCTTGGGGCGTACTGCAAAGATTACAATGGTGCGTGTCTGTTCGTCTGTGCCGTCACAGGGTTAGTGGATGGAAGGACTAGTTGAAGTCTGGGGCTGGTGCTATACTGGAGAAGCTAGCCGTGCACTTGTAGTGAGATTCAAGGAGCGAGACATCAAGCTGACACGCATTTCCGTGGGGATATTCCGTGGGGATATACAGAGGACTTCATGCTTTGCAAGGCGGAGAACCCAGACCCCGCGCACTGTTTGAAGGAGGGTCGGCGAGTGACGCGCTGCGCGCAGGAACTGTGCGTGTCTCTAATCGTACCCTCTCATGCTACATGCTCACAGAGGGCTACTCCGTTCCCCTTCGTTCAATCTCTCTCCGCCATAGGATCACTAAGCTGCGCGAGAATTGCCTGTCGGAGTTTGAGAAGCACTGGAACTGTTTGGAATCCAACAACCAGGTGAGTCCTCTCATCCACTCAGTTAGACGGCTGCATTGTGCAGAATGCCAATCCATGTGTTGTTGCGGACGAACAGGAATATTACCACTGCAGGAAGGACGAGGGGGTGCTCAACAAGTGCGTGTTTGAGAAGCTGGTGGGTGAAGAGTGTCTCGACCGCTGCAAGCATTTGTAAACTGAACACTTTTCGGCATAGGGCCTCGTCAAGACTATCCCAGGAACGCCAGCAGGAAAAACACCCATTCACGAGGTTAAGAACCCAATCTTCACCGGTGTACAGAAGTAGACCGTACACACAACGCAACTGCTGTACTACTTTACCCAGTATGCTTCCCGCCGTGGCCACGCAACTGCTGTACTACTCTAGCCAGTATGCTTCCCGCCGTGGCCCTTCGGGCGTAACTCTTACTCTTGCGACGCGGAAGCTGAACCTAGCGAGCCTCCGTCCTGTTACCTTCGGCGCGTACAGTTATTTACAGAACATGACCGGATCACGACTATAACAGGTAATCGCAACCGGTTTGCTCCTTCAACTTAGATGGCAAATTGGTCAAGTGAACGACGTGTGGTGTCTGGCTACGTTAATGGTCCGTGTGGTAGAATCAACACTCGACCTCGTTATCTCTTTGGTCCCCAGATACCTGGCTCATCAGGCAGGACGAATATATCGCGCAAAAGCGGGGATGCATCGGGACGAAACGAGTGAAGTCTCTGCATAGCGGAGGGGTTATCCCCGAGGTATTCAAGGTGTCGAGTTACCTTCGGTGAATCGGAGGACGAAATTGACGACAATTGCCACTGAAGCTAAATCAGTAGGATGTCCCAACGGATGTTCACGCACTCACCGATCAAGGCAATACATAAAATTGTCTGCGGATTGCTATCGTCAGTATCTGAGGTGGCATTGATTCGAAGGTCCGGACACTCACCGGGCCAATTCGATCGTCATACGGTCCACGACCACCACGACGGATGGACGAAGCACGCCAGTGGAAAGTGTATAGAGCATAAAACATTACAGCCATAGCTGCAAAAGTGTGGCGACATTCAGAATCTATGTGAAGTGTCACACGACCTCACGATATACGTGCTACTCACCGACAAAGGAGAACATGGCTGCGCTAATCCGCCCAACCTGTACCCAACACATGAATGATATTGTTTTGAAGTGAGCACCAGGCAGACGCACCTTGTCGCCAAAGTTGAGCAGACCGACCGCAAGGCCCCCAAGGACGACAGTGAAATGGAGCCATGAGAGGAAGGTGCGCTCGTTGGCAAACGCCACCTTGGGCTCGACCTTGACTGGGAGGGCGATGCGTTTGGCAGCGGTGCGCTGGAGGAGGGGCTGGGTCGACATGGCGGGAGTGGATGGATGAGGGGCGGATAAGCGAGAAGAGGACCTGCGAACGAACAGGAGGAATAATATTAGGCGTACGGGACTAGGTATAGGGACTCCCAAGATGGCAGGTCTGCACGAACGTGCTTGTCGTCACTGGCTCTTCTCAACAGGGTTCTCGTAACGCGTAACGGATGGGCTGCCGAAGTCACGCATATACACAGCATCACGTGAAGAAGGTCACACCGTTAGGTGGGCGGAGTCACGCATATACATAGCATCACGTGAAACAGGTCACACCGTTAGGTGGGCGCTCCAGCATCAGCCTCAATCTCTTGCGGGACAGCCAGTATTTCTGCCTTAGCGTTTAGGCTCTGTTCTTCCCTTTACATCCTTTGCATTCCCTCGCAACTACTAGAGATTCATCACGTACATGGCAGAAAACGCTATTGCAGAGAAGGAGTACGTTGCCCCACTATTGTCCGTGCAACAGGAAGGTATGCAGCGCGTTGTTCATTACTTGCGATCCACCATACGTATGTTCCCCTCCAGACGCTATCATACACACACGCATTACAAACGATGAGAAGGCACTCCGTCGCGTGATTAGGAAGTTTCATCTATATTCCTCCGTCGCATACGCCCCGGCTGTCCCTCTGTCGCCCTTGATGTCCTCGTCTGTCGACGATGCACGCGAAGCATTTCTTCTCGAGCTGGCGTCTTTCCAACTGTCGCTCAAGAAGAGCCTCATGGTGTGCGAGGCGGAGACGAGGCAGGTAGAGGAGTACCAGCGGGAACGAGAACGAATAGGTGCGTTCTCTCGTACTGCGCATACCATCGTTCTTAGACGATCGTGTGACCAGCGAACGAACATAGCCGGTTGAAGGACCAGATCGACGAGCTCAAGACCACTCTCGAGCAAGCGCAGTTGGAGCGCAAGCAGAAGATTGAATACGACGTGATCGCCGAGAAGGTCAACTCATTACCTAGCAGAGATGAGCTCCAAC
Organism: Lignosus rhinocerotis TM02; assembly: GCA_000743315.1. Taxonomy (NCBI): domain Eukaryota; kingdom Fungi; phylum Basidiomycota; class Agaricomycetes; order Polyporales; family Polyporaceae; genus Lignosus; species Lignosus rhinocerus. The sequence continues at coordinate 35,419 of KN050183.1, forward strand.
AGTGTGTACTCACGTCGTATGCCGCATTCATGCTTCCCTGGTGCGCTGACCCCCATACCCAGGTCAATACAGTCGCTCGAGAACGACATGACGGCGATACGGGCCGAACACGAGAATCAGAATCGCACACTTCAGGCGCAGAAGACCGCTCTAGACACTATTATCCACGATATCAGCCAACTAAGGCTCATGGGAAAGCAAGACGCCGCAGAAGAGTCCACCCCGGCACCGGAGACGCAGCCCGGAGAGGAAGATGTGGAAATGGATGGATCATCCAGCGTGCGTACTCGGGAGGAGTCAGGCGAGCTCCGAGAGGATGCCGAGTCCTCGCGACAACCAACTGGAAACGCGAAGGCAGTAGAAGACGTGCACGACTCCGAAGATGACATTCCCCTTGCGAAGGCGATCATGAATCCGACTGCACGGTTATTCGTGCCGAAGTCGCGGAACAACACGCCCATGATGCCTGTAGCGCGTGGCACACCCACTTTGCCAACGCCGAGCATACCAGATGAGGATGACATCGAGATGGGGGAGATTGGAGAGGACCCAAAAAATCAGAAAGTAAAGAAGAAGGCACGGGAAGAAGAGTTGGAAGAGGGCGAGGCTAGCGACGAAAGCAGCGAGCTCTCTGAGCCTCCAGACGACTAGCAGGAAGAATTTCTCCACTTACTGTACATACACTCTGTATCGCTATCCTTGACAACTCATTCCTTCCGGGGCCCGACGTCGAAGCTCATCAAGTCCCTCGCGCAGACAACTTCGCCGCCAAACATGCTTTCCGCAAGCTGTCTAATCCCATCCATGACACGCTTCGCGTCTTCGTCCACGTCTTCGTTTCCCGCGTACCGAGCGGAGAAGTGGTTCAGTACAAGCTTCCCTGCCCGGATTCTCTTTGCGAACGCCCCAGCCATCTGTGGCGTCGAATGACCTCTCGACTTTGCGCGTGTCTCCACAGTCTCGTACGTGTCCGCGTCCTTTGTGTCCGGATCTATCCCAGGCAAATGCGCGTTGGTAGCCTCGTGGATCAATAGACATGCCTCCTCCGCGAGCATCGCTATTGGAGAAGGGTCGTACGTATCGCCCAAAATCACAATCTTCCTCCCAGGCTTCCGCGCGGGGCCATGCAGGATAGTCCCGTCCGCGAGCGTGACAGATTCACCCTTCTGCAACCGACTCATGACCGACATCGGCGTCTTGGTTCGCTTCAGCTCGGGGATGTACTTATTCGGGTCCATCTTCCCCGGGACTGGAAGTTCGTTCACGACGTACCCGACACACGGGACAGAGTGCAGGATGGGGGCGGCGGACACGGTGACAAGTGCGCCTTCGAAGATTGATGGCCACACCCCGTCTGTCTGTGCGATGTTGCGTCCCGGACGTTCCATCGGATGGGGCGCGAGGGTGGTGTGGTCGCCGTCGGGAGGGTCTGTCAGGAAGCGCAGCTCGTGCACGACGTAGGGCGCGCCGAGGAGGGTGTGCGTGTATGTGAGCCCGTTGCGGACGTACGCACGTGTGCCCAGCGGGCCGTATATTTCTAACGGCTATGGTTGAGCCATGTATGCAGCGCTTGGTTAGGGCGTGTTCAGGGAACTA
>AXZM01000869.1:0-36994 GCA_000743315.1 Lignosus rhinocerotis TM02
AAGAAGTATATCAAGGCCACCGCGGATTTTTCTCTACGCCAGAAGAGGTTGATCTCCTCAGACAACGTGATTTCCCAGTCATAGGTGAGGAGCACTGGCGTTGTTGATGGTAAGGACTCTCAATATATAGTTGGTTCGAGGCGAGAACTTACCAACTATAGCAACATTCACTTTGACCACCGTATCCCTGGATAGCCGGGTTCATTAGCGCATCTGTTGTGCGTACAATGTGCATAGACGAGAGACGTACAAAATCTCATAGTCCGTGATGGTACCGGTGAACATTAGCTGGCGACTGAGTGGGCGAGCACCTATGCAATTCATTGAAGCTGACCTTTGAGTTTTGTAGTAGGTGTTTCCCCGAGGAACCAAACGAGCCTCTTCCACCAATTGGAACGATGCAAGAAAGCCTCGAGGCCACGGCACAGCACAGCTCATGGGCAAATGGGCAGATTATACTTTGTCCGAGTTTATGGTGGGGAGCCGAGCTGGGGGCCCGGGGAACCCCCCTACATGGCTGAGCAACTGAGGATTCCGAGAACGCACAAACGAAAGACACCGTTGTCCAATCCAGCGAACCTCGTGAGTGTCAGTTGCGTACATGCTGTACAATCGGTGGCGACGGCAGTGGAAGGGTGCGCGATCAGTTCGGGCCATTGATTGATATGAACGCCATGGAACGTCGGAGGTGAGTGGCGATACTCGCATCATGTTGACTTCGCCATCGAGTTCAGTGTCTATGATATGCACTAAGTATACAGGATTGCAGTGTCTGATCACCATTCCGCTAGACCTCAACTGAACTACCGACTCACTTCTACGTACGACATTCCTCATGCCTTCTTCGGGGGTTCACCCGTTGTGGTGTTCCAGTCATGTCCAGCTGGAACTTCCCAGTCACCATGACAGGCCCAATCCCAATCAGTGTCTCGCACGGATTCGCGCTGTGCTGCGACAAATGTCGACACGGGGCACATGCCGTGCTTCTGGTCCACTGGGCAGCCGCGAATACTCGAGAGCGGTGTGACGCCGTCATTGATAACGATGCGAATTTGGGCTTCCGATGTCCAGTCACAGGAGAGCACTGTGCGGTGCTGTTAGGGACAAAGCATGACGGGTAACGAGGATGGAGCGTACGTTGGAATTGCATGTTCGCTGCGAAAGGTGCAAGGTGTGAGGTCTTAAAGGAGCGATGCTTCGGTATGTGATCCGATGGGAGTGGTCCGCCCGTAGCGAAGTTTGATAGGTTGAGGGCAGTGATAACTACGAACTGTGTGAGCTCGAGGGAAAATAAGACAAGACGAAAGATAGACCATTGAGAATGACAGTGTCGTGGGTAGCATCGACGTAAAGGCTCTGTCCAAGAGGGAAAGTGGCGGGATTGTCATTGAGCGTTGCGTTCGTCGACGAATTGTGGACAGCGATCGGGGTATGCGTGAGCCGTGCGAGGAGCTCCTGAACGTATCCGACGCCTTGCGCGCGTGCGACTGGCGATCCAAAAGCGGAATTGTACCAGAAGTATATATCAACCCTAGTAGAGAATGAGCCGAGTTGGAAGCGCACGGGGGCTGAACTGACGAGTAATCGAAACCTCTCCATTCCGCCTCCGTGAACAGCTCACAAAACTTAGAATATCCGATCGCAATTGTCTGTAGCGAGTCAGGACGGCACGGGTGAGATGGACTGAGATTAACATACTTCATATGCGCACAATTGTTGCATCCGGTACGCGTCCTCAATCGTCAGTTTGACATTCGCAATCTGCGGACGAAGGCGTGCGAGAGCATCCTGCAGGTATATTTTCGCCCATTCACGGACGAATGGGACCGCGCGTTCGCCCCTAGTATGATCACGAGCGTTCGGACACGTTTTGGACGGTGCAAGAGTGTTGTTGAAACCGGTTGCCTCGATGGTGATCAGTTGCTGATACTGTCCCTCCAGAGAAGGACCGAAGAAGCCGAGCGCAAAGTTGAGGGCGGATGAGAGCATGCGATCCTGAGACTCAGTGCGGAAGACTGGGAGGGTGTTGGCGGCGGTGAAGTTTTGGAGAAGGTAGCCATACTTCATGCGGATGGAGACACCGAGGTCGACTGTGGCGCATGGCCATGAGTCGAGCGTTCGTTGACAGTTCCAATGACGTGTGTACTCACAAAGTTGCTGACGACCGAATGGAGTCAAGATCTCCTCGCCGAGCTTGTATGTCCTAAAGGATTGAGCGGCAAGTACTGTATGAGGGATATGGAGAAGAACTCACCAGTCGTTGAGAAAATGAAGTTCACCATGAGCTTGCCATCCAGGAGGTGCGTGATGGAGACGAGCAGAGAGGTTGGCGGGACCACCATATGAAGTGGAACTTCCAGTAGGATAGCGAGCACCATGACGGTGGAGAAGATGGAGACCGGTAACGCGGCAACTTTGTGGAGGCTCGGGACCAGAGTCAACGCCAAACGTACCGCGTTTAATGGTGAACCAGGGAGAGAGGTTGCCTAGATGAGTGAATATATCAAATGTGTCGTTCTTGAGGACCTCTGGGGGAAGCAAGTGAGGGGCACCAGTGTGTATAGGATAGGAAGGTGCTGTTGCAACCAAAGCGGGCTCAGCTCCTGTGGGTGTGGGTCCCGGATAACCGACGTCAGAAGGGAAGAGGGAGGGGAAGATGTTTGTGGGCGAAGTGGGTGGATAGTTGTGCACCTCGGTTGAACCAGCACTATAGGCGGCATACGGGGCCTGTAGAAGAGGTGCAGGATCATACTTCCCAGAATATTCAGGGACACAGAGCGCGGCTCTGGCGAGGACGGCGGAGAGGATGCCTGCTCCGTAGGACAGCAAAAGATGACGAAGGCCATACGAACGAGGAGACGGTAGAGACCGCGACGAGTACTGAGACCCTTTGTCGTCCATCAACGGATGCAGCTCTGCCAGGTTCTGAGCAGGCGCCATCGTCGTGGGTGTTGTCCTCAGTGTTGTCCTGGATGGGGGCGAAGGCAGGAGAGACTTGGATTGGATATTGACATGAGCGATATACTGTTTGGGCGTTGTGACAGAGCGCTTAACTTACATACATATGTACCATGACGCATCTCGTCTCTTGCACGCGTTTCCGGCCTTTTACAGCTTCGCATCCATTTACGTACACCTGTTTTCTCGCACGATACTGTTCAACATATCCTCGACATACATTTTGTCCACTCGGGACCTTACTCTCACCGGTTTGTCCAAAATGACTTTCACCACCATGTATTCAATCCTGTCAGTCAGTCCTGCTAACTTGCTCCTCGGCGAGATGAGTGAATTGAGGAATGCGCAGCCTGAATTTGAGGTTGGCAAGTTCAACCTGAGGTTCGCAAGGCTGAGCCATATATTCCACTACTTATATACTAGGTAGATATATACTGATATATGATTTTATACACGCTGAAAAGATGCGAACCAGGGCGTCTGCACATTCAGACACGCCCACTTCCGACAGTCTCGCTTGACTGCCCGTTTGATTCGGGTCGATCGAAGCAAGCAAGGGGGCCTTCGGCGCCATACCAGTCAACATCGGTGAACCACTTCTGACTTTCCTCCGCGTGCACCGGGAGCGGGGGCGGCGCATGACTTGGTTGAGATTTGCAACTGAAGAGCTCCCGAACGTCGACGTCAGTTACCGTTAGGCTGGGCTTGTGCCAGTGCTGTATACTCGGAGGAGGTGTGGGAGGTGATGTACTTGCGCAGGGAGAGCTCGGCCCAGACGCGATGCCGTCCTCAGCGAGTGGCGAGACCTGCATGTGCGCGAGAGTCCCGAGATGGCCACGAGAGGCTGCGAGTTCGACAGAGGTGTGAGCGTCGGTGGGAGACTGAGGGTATTTGAAGCCCGAGCGACCAAATGCAATGGGATTGATGATAGTCGCACCAGCATCGTCCGAGAGCAAGGGAGCGGGAGAGCCGGCGAGAGAGGGGCCAATGTGCGGGGTGGAGAATGCGAGAGAGGGCGTGGTGAGCGCAGGTGAGGGACAACCGAGGGAGCCAGTGCTTGTGGCGACTACGAGACCGACGCCAACTCCTCGTACGTAGGTCGCAGCATTGTCAGAGTTTCTCTCAAAGTCCCAGTTGGAAAGGTAGGGAGACGCGATTCTCGGAGAAGGTGTGCGAATAGAGGCAGCGCTTTGAACATTCTCGTCAGTGCGCCGATCTGCACGGGGAGTAGAGGAGAAGTAGCCTCGAGTTGGGATCGCAGCAGACGAAGAGCGAAGAGAAGTGATGATCCCGGCAGCGCGAGGGAAGCGTGTGCTTGCGAAGGAAGTGTAACGGACAGCGGGGTGTGGGTTGGTTGAAGTTGAGAGAGAGGTTGATGCTGAGTAGATGGGAGAGGAAGAGCCACCAGCAAGAACGAGACAGTCAAGACATCCGCAGGGAAGACGCTGATCGTAGGACCGAATGCAGGACTGGCGGGCGCGAGGGACTGAGTCGGAGTGAGCACTCGAGGTTAGGGAGGCAGTGAGGAGAGGGAGAGGATGGACAACGGCCTGGTCACTGGCAAGGGCAACTGATGGTAGTTTGGCCAAAGAGTGAGTGCGGTTTTCCTCGAGGCAGGAGAGAGACTTTTCGCGAAGACGATGGTCGATGTGGTCGTCGAGGGCACGCTGGCGACGGCGTTTGCGCCAACGACAAACGAGGGCAAAGGTGGTAATAAAAGCTACGCCAACAAGAACGCCGCCAGCAGAGATGGCGTAGTTGACGACGTTGGCATGCTTGGGAGAGAGCTGGATGGGCCCCGAGGTTGGGTCGACGGGGCGGGGCGCATGTCCGATGGACTCTGAGGGCGTTGCGGTCGACTGGTAAGGACTTGTGACGGCGGCGAGGACGGGCACAATGAGAGTGTGAGACATGACAGCGAGTACGTATACGGACGGAGCAACAGCACAACTCTGCGCAAGGACTGTAACCACAAATGACCCATTATAAGTACTTCTCAAAGGCAGCTCGCGGCTGACACGCTTGAACCAGTTTCCAGCCTCATATGATCACGTGCATGTGACGCGCCGTGTCCCATGAAGCCTTGTTCCTGTCACACCCATTTTGAACCACTCCGACTTGTCTGCCTCCGCCAACGACGCGGTTAAGCTCCATGTCAGCATTAATGTTTCCGCTTGTACTATTAGCGATACCCTCTGCAACAATGGCGGTCCCGCTCCAGGAGTCCTCATTTCCAATTTCTGCGGCTACCCCTAGCTCGTCCTTGTTGTTCTTCCAATACTTGGCGGTCGCACTGAGCCTTCTGCCTCTTCCCTTCCTCGCTGCGCTCAAGTATGGTTATCTCCGGTTTCGCAGGAGTCAGTCTATCCATGCTATTCACAACCCTTTTCGTCCCAACCCTGCGTCTGTTCCTGTGTCTGTCTTCACGTCTCCTACGCTTTCTCGCGTAACCCCGCCGCCATCCGCCTTCTGGCAAGCCTTTCATCCGTACCTAGTAGGCCTCCTCGGCTCTCCCAAGTGGGAAACTACCATTTCTTGCAGAGTCAACAAGACTCTCCGTCGCGTCAATCTCCCCTCTACCGCTCGTCACTCTCCCCTTCTTGCCGATTCCACCAGGTCCACCACAAACCCAAGCTCAGCCTATCCCTCTCTATCCACAAACTCTCGCGCAACATCTCGTTCCTCCCGTTCAAAGTATCTCTCCGTATCCCTCGTTGACAGAACAAGACATAGGCTTCCTCCCCTCAGCGACTTCGGCGTTATGCCCCATACTCGTGTCCCTCATCCTTCTTCTCCGTCCATTCTCCAGCTTCCCCCACCTGTTCACTTGCCCGCTTCTTCACTTCGCCTATCTTCCCAACACAACTCTCCCACACTCATGCAAATCATGGAACCAGTCATGTCTTCCTGGTATGACGACTCTGCTCCCAAGCCTCCCGTTCTCCTCCTCAACGACAAGTCCCTTTCATCCCTCGATTCCTCTCAAGACAAATCTGCGTCTGCTGCTGATGATACCTGTCAGTCGCTCTCCATATCTCTTCACACATACACGCTCAATTCATCTTGTCTTCATAGCTTTAGGTTTCTTCACTCCTCTTAGTTCCCCTCGTTCGCCCACTATCAATCGCTCCCTTCCTACCCCTACCATGCCTTTCGCTCAGCTACGCAAACAGCAGGCTATGTCGACCGCTTCTTCCACCCTTACTATCAGCGCTGCCTCAGCCTCGTCGCCCACCTCCCTCTCCATTGCCGTCTTTCATTCCCCTGTGGCTCACATTATTCCTGTCCCACAACCCGTCTACACACCATCCCTTAGACCAGAGAGCTGCGTAGTCCTCCCTCGTGACTGGCAAACTGAAAAGGAGAACCTCGCCTTCCAGAACTTTTTACAGAGTCCCACTCATCGTAGTCCTGTGCCTGGTGCTCCAACTATGTTCGACTGTCTGGCCAGACGTTCTGACAGGATGCCGCTCGGAGCTCTTCCTTTCCATCTTACCAAACTAGCTGCCGGGTCGGAGCCTAGTTCTGTTGCTTCTCAGGGTTCCCCTCAGGCGCCACTCCAACCACTCAAGTCTAACGTAACCAGCCCCACTAGTCCCACTCTTTCTTCGGTGCGCAACTCCGCCGCGAGCTCCAAGCTCAAATCCCCTGCCACCTCACAACATTCTCCTCGGTCAGACAGAGATATCTTCAAGTGCAAGTCCTGGGACCTCTCAGACCTCTCTAGCGGCGACGGCAAGCTCGACGTAGATGCTGTAGCGCGCGCGCTCAGAATCGGACTTGGCCTTGGACTTCCAGCAGCATCTGCCTCGAGGAGCACTGGCGCGGCCTCCTCTATCTCTAGGACCGACTCTGAGACTGAAGTCAGCGCTCTGTTGACTCCCATATCTGAGGGCTTGGACGATAGCGAGGCTGGAAGCATCCACACACTCTGTCCTGGAAGTTGCAGCAGGGCGTTGGGGTGGGGTGGGCAAGAGCAGGATGAAGACTGTGCAGTGATCGCTGGGACGAACAGCTTCCTGCACGGTCAGCCACTCTGTATCATTCCGGAAGAGACTCGGAGCGAGGTGGGCTCGATCGTGGTGGTTGACGATAGCGGTATGGTTTCGATGGCACTGGACAGTGATATGTTGGAGTGTGATTTCATCCGGGGTCCTGTACAGCAAAAGAACGAGGAGCTGTTGACTTCTGGAGAGAGCCGGCTTAGTGGTGTCTGGGATCTGAGCTGGAGAGAGGGCGAGTCTAGTAGGTGAGTGCTTCTCGTTTTCTACCAAAATCTGCTCATGTGTGTCCTGTGTAGGTTGAGCATCGGCGTTGCCTGGTAGATGCCGCGCCGACGAGCTTTGACTTCACCCTGGGATGTATATCGTCCTGCACTATTTGTGATACCTCTGTGATACCTCCTCTTATATCCTCATGTTGTTTTGTTCATTGGAATATCCGCTCATGTGTATCGATAGTCTTTACTGTCCTTGTTTATCGAACTGATTGAGTACCAGTCTGTAATGGAATTGTTTCGGCTTATCGCAAATTGACTGTAACGATGCGTCACGGAAAAGGCTCAGAAGCCACGGTACATCACCAATACCTCAGCTCTAGGAACTCTGAAGTAATTCACGCAGGTGCGTCTGCGCGTCCATGAAACTCTAAAAGTCCAACTAACACGACCATGCAGGGTTGTACTACCCACCAGAGTCTCTCAAAACAAGATTTTGCCTGCGCGGCAGAACCCTCCTATACGACCGCTGCCGCACGCACAACATTCCTCATAAGAAGACCGGCAAGCTTGTAGTCGCACGCGATGAACAGCGGTCATACATCGAGTCCCTCCACGCGAAAGCACAGAAGCTCCAGTGGCCCCCGCACTCCGACGCTGCACCATCCGGGTCTGCTGTCTGTCCCACGAAGCTCATTAGTGGAGATGAGGCGGGGGAGTTCGAGCCCGACCTCCACACATCCATCGTCGCGGCTCTCTGGAGTCCCGAGACGGGTAACATTGATCCGCACATGCTGAAGGAGAGCTTGGAGAAGGGCATCACGGAGAACAAGAACAGCGAACTCGTATACTCTACCAAGGTTGTCCATGTCGACCCGAGTAGAGACAGGCCAGGATGGGTCGTGCAGCTCGTGACGGGCGACGGGAACGAGGGAGATGCGTTGCTCGCTCGCACAGTCATTAACTGTGCTGGTCTCAGCACCCCTTTCATCCTGAACGCCATTTTCCCCGAGGACAGACATATGTCTATGTTCTTCGCCCGCGGCTCGTACCAGCTTGCTGGGAACAGAGAGCCCGGGACTGACATCGTCTCTTACGATTGCCGAGTACGTAGTGGAGGATATGATGGGAGGAGGACATGTGTAGTTGCAACGTCGTATACATACATGTTACCCATGATACCCCCATATGCCCGAACCTCCCAACGGCCTCCTAGGCCGAGGACTCTCCTCGAGGAGTGATCTTGGGCTCCCAGGCCTCGTATTTGGGACGAGTGGTGTTGTATGCCCGGTAAGCACCCCGGGTACCAGTCAAGTTCTCGACCCAAGGCTGGAAAGGAAGGACAAGGTAAATAGATGCCGTTCGAATGGGCCAATTACTGATGATACATACCGCCTTCCAGGGAGGTGACAAATTCCGGAGTCCTTAGCGTGTTCGAGGAAAAGGTCTAAAGTGTTTGCAGTCCTTGTGACCATCCCCACAAACTGCATGACGGCATTGGCGATATCTTGAGTATCTGGGGGTCGGAAAATGTCTTCAAAGGGAGTGTCGACGTCGTAGCTACAGCGTAGAACTGGGACATGAGCAGACCATAAGCAGCGAGGGATCGTGGCTTGCACGCACCCCTGTGCGCGACAGAACCCTTGAGGGTCCTCGTGAAACTTCGCCGCTCCATATATAAACTGGGCAGCGTGTTTTCCGGAGTCATAATTGTGACCGTAATCTTCCTCAGAACAGTCGTGGTGCCAGGGTAACATCCTGCGTGCCTCCAAACATCTCTCACGCAGGTCTGAATCGTGCTCAACAAACGCCGGGAAGTAATCGATCAAGATATCAAGGAGTGGACGATCCCTATCGGGGTCGAAGGTACGCCAAATGTAGTGGATGTGCTGTGAGAAAGAAGATATCAACATTGAGGCATCGGTCACGGAACCGAGGTCGAGACAGGACGCAGAACTGGATTAATGTCTCGTACGAGAGAGCTGTGAGGAGCTGTGGTGACGCGCACCCTTTGATCATGTGAACGGTATAACACTATCCACATCTGCGAATCGATCCAGACGCTGTGAGCTGAATCTCTACATGGACCCTTCGCTTTTGCCGAAGAATATATATCTGGACGGATTTGCCGTCTGACGCTTGTATTTATGCAACAGGGCTCAGGATACGCACCAGTAGAAAACACGCGTTCATGATCTTGCAATAAGTGGTCCGCTGGGAGGCACAGCGACTCGCTTTGGTGCGCTGTTCGAGCTCGTTCCGGTATTCGGCACAAATTGTAGAGATATTGGAAACTTCCGATTGAAATAAGATACGCCTTATGCTCTGGAGGAGATCTTTCCGTACAATTTCAAGATGTATCATTAACTTGCAAAGGTTAGGGAGTTCTTGCAGCATAAAGGATGGCTCGAGAATTCTGCGAATGGCGTAGACTATGACGGGCAAGGGAGGGCATAATGTGGGTGATACAGTCGGAAGGACTGTGCACTTAATGGTGTCTAAAAGTACGGTTAGACTGTTTTCATTGGTGGATTGCTGTGGGACGAAATCACCGTAGAGGTTGCGGTGGAAGCTATCGTCGTCATAGCTCGTGTCTTCCACGGATTGGATGAGGTCGACAACCGCCTTGACTTGCTCGGACTCGGGCTGCATCACTGGCAATGATATTTGCTAGGTTGCAGTGCGCGGAAGAGCAAGAAAGGAGGGAGGGAGGGAGGAGATTGACTTCAACAGTCACTACTTATTAGTTCTTACTTTCTTCCTCAAAGCAAGTGCCGACACGATCACGTGCGGAGTGGGTTGTTGAACAAAGAACGCGAGGGTTGGGCGCGGTTTCTCACGCTCCTTAAACACGAAGAGGCCTTCCGCTCCCCGCTCCTCGCACCGCACCACCTCCTCGTCTTCCGACGTGATGAGCTCTACTCACCCTCTTCGCGAGAGGCTCCAGTCAAATTCTCCGGACCCCGAGCTCGTCCGTCCGACCACTCCCCTCCGTATCAACAAGCATAGCTCACCTCAGCCGCAACAAGGTCTCTCTCCCCGTCAAAGCTCGTCTCACACTACGATACAGGTTGCGCGCCGCTCGTCCAACAGCTTCAAGCATGTTCGCGAGAACAATCTGGTGACAAAGTCTCCTTTTCGCACCCGGATTCCCCAAGCTCTGAGAGCTTCCCCCTCGCCCCGTCGTGTCAGCGGCGAAAAGCGTCCCCGCCCGGACTCAATGCATGTCTCAGCGGAGAATGAGAAGCCGCTCGGTCCTAAACGTAGACAATCCAAGAGCTTCCAGGGCCTCCTACAGAAAGAGCCCGTCACCAAGAGTCCCTTCCGGAAGGCCACTGAGCTCTCACCTTCCTTCGACCTCCCTCCTCAGCCCCCGCCCAAAATGAAGCTCAAGCCCAATACTTCCACTTCAGGCGCTGCATCTGTAGCTCCTGCTATGCGGGGCGTTCTGTCCGATTCTCGCAGAATACATGGTCCTCGTGGCCTCGGTGAACGTCGTCTTCCCAAGGGCAAGACGGTCACTTTTGATGAAAAGTGCGATGTTCTTGAGTTCTCTCGCGAAGAAATCATCGAAGACGTCTCTTATGATGAGGATGGCTACGGATATGGCTACAGCTGCGAGGGCTTTATAGAAGAGGACACAGAGATGGATGAGAGCTATGACAGCGTCGACCAGGTAGGTGATGATAGCATCACCGGCATGGTTGACTCTATGCTTCAAGCTACCCTCCCACACACCCCGCCCAGGCGCGAAGATGAAGAGGATGCAGACCTTCTTCCCCCATCCCCATCCCCAGCTAAGCCACACCATCATCCTCCAGATGACTCAGACCCAGGTTCGTGGACCAATCCCCCTGGTGGGTTTCCTTCTCCGGCGATGGCTGCTGTCGCTTGCGAGGTCCCATGTTAATAGTTCACTGCAGACGTCTCAGCAAAACAACACTCACAGTTCCAAATCAAGGATGAAGACCCCCCATTCGAAGAGTCATTCAGGTCTAATAACTCTAACGACTCTCTCGACCCTTCCAACTTATCAATAGGCAACTCCGAGGTTTCTCTCAGCAATTTGGACAGTCATTCGCTTCTTGCAGACACCAATTTCGAGGGCGATATGCTCACGGGTGCCTTGTTTGTTCCCCTGGCAGACTCGTCGCCGAGGTCGCGCTCCCTTTCGCGGTCCACCACGCCACTTGACCGCTCAGTCGAGCGCTCATTTGATCGCTCATTCGAAGCTCGGTCAACACCGTCGCTGACCCCCTCACGCTTCAATTCTCCACGCTCCGGGTCAGGCTCACCATTCCAGAAACAACTCTTCAAACATTCGAGCACTTCTAGCTTGGGCAGTTTGACCGGTCGTTCTCCTATCACTCGCGAGATAATCCGGGAACGCATCCGGCGCCGAAGTGAGGATTCCCTTGTCGCCGCTAGCCGTTCTGCGAGCGGCAGTCCTGCGCCTTCCGCAGGAGCCCAGCAGGAGGGCAAGGAGGAGGTCGAAGGGCCAGACACCTCTTGCGTGACCGAACCAACATTTGATGCGCCTTCCCCCGTGCCATTAATCATGACTCGACAGAACGGGACCCACGACGGTGTCATGTCGATTGATCCGGCACCGCAGCCAATCGATCCCCCCCGCCCGACCCTTGCCGAACGCAGTCACAGCATAAGCGGAATCGAAGTAGCCATGGACGCGAAACGCGCCTTCGCGGGGCTCGAGCTAGACTTCGAGCATGGTTTCGGGCTAGGCGAAGAGGGCATGAGCGTCAGCGCTGGACTTGGAACTGGCATGAGTGCACGCGCAAACCACAGCAGCATGCATCTAGGGGACGTCAGCGCGCTCGACAAGCTGATGAAGGACATGGCGCAAGGGGCAGGTGTGGATGCTAACACCAACACGTCAACTGTGTGCGAGGGTCAGTCGTTTGCCAGTCTTCACAATGAAGCGGTCACGGAGGGTGTGAAGGCGGAGCCATTCTCGCTGCCAAGCATTGTCCACGATGACGATGAAATCAAGGTTGACCTGAACATGCAATTGTCCGCTTATGGGGATGTCGCGCCGATCGAAACACGATGCGAAGAGTCCTTCGCATCGAGCCGACCTCCTCCCCCTCCACCTGTGAAGGACGCGATCCGCGTGCGCGAGGAACTCATCAAAGCGAAGAGGCGCGAGCGCCAACGGGTGGAAGATTGTGACAGCAATATGTCCCTTGGTCCTGCGATCCTCAGTCCACCAGTACGCAGGCGGAGCATGAGCACTAATGACGCTGAGCAGGTCGCTCCCCGGTCCACCGTCGCGCATCGTCGGGCCGCAAGTGCAAGGGACGACAATTTACTAGACATCACTGCGTTAAGAGATGACGATGCGCCTTTGGCCGACACCATCAATCGGGAGCTGATGAAGCGTGAAAATATGAAACGGAGTGTGCGTTCATCTTCGTCTGTATTTCCTCATTTATCCGTCTGACTATGTGTCTGCAGAAGTACCTTGTGCGTGAGCATTCAGAGACCATCTACGCTTCTGCGGATGCGCACGCGGATACAGCTCATGAGGATACTGGTCGGGCATGGCGCACGATTCGAAGGCCCTCGGATATGGTACAGATGTTCGACCATTCAGCCAGGCGATGATTACTGAATCTGTCTTCAGAACGAGTACTCGAAGCAGCTTCGGGATTTACGCGAACAACAACAGTCTGGGAAGGCGCATGGCAAGGTCTTTGTCAAGGGTACATCTATCCAGTCGTCTCGTAGAATCGGGGCTGACCTTATATGTAACAACAGTCGTTGGACTGCGAGGCCTGAATGTACCAGTGCCTGAGCAACCCACCAAGATCACATGTACACTGAACAACGGCATTCATTTCGTGACAACTCCAGAGGCCGACTTTGCACGCGAATGTACTATAGACCAAGAGTTTGAGCTGTGCGACTTACATTTGCATTGAGCGACCTTGTTCTGACATCGATCACCATTGTCAACAGGATTGAGCACAGCAAACTCGAGTTCACACTGACGATCAAAGTCCGCAGGGATCCGCATATCGTAGCACAGTTCAAGGCAAATCAGCCCCCACCTGCGACACGTCCTCCTCCACAGCCGCTACCACCACCCGCATCCAAAGGTGGGAGCTCGAGGAGTGGCGGCATGCGTAGTTTTCTTGGTATCGGGTCCCCCAAGAAATCCAAGACCGGAGCTCGCGTCGCCTCCCCAGCGCCAGCAGCACCTACGTCCACCCCATTCGCCTTGCAAGAGAATCTTGCACGTTACCTCAAGCCGGATGGATCGCTCGGGCGTGCCTTCATTTCGTTCAAAGATATTGCCGCGCACTGCGATACACGGCTGATGGAGACGACCTTCCCACTCATTGGGCAGAAGATTGAAATCGGTTCCACGGCGAAGGCGCTACAGATTGGGGAGATCGTGCTCCATATCTTCAGACTGCCACCCCTACCAGGCATTCCACCTGAACGGCTGCCACAAAGCTTGGAGGAGTGCCATCGGGGATTGACACACACGCGTTGGCACAAATCGTGCTATATGCAGGGAACGCTGACACAGATGGGCGGTGACTGCTCGGTGAATACTTTCATAAGATCCCTTAAAGCCCGCGCTCACGAGTTGTACTCTACAGACGTGGCGCAGACGGCATCTCCGGATTGTTGGAAGTAGTCTCGTGGCCTACAACGATGTGACCAAGCGCGCAATTGCGAGTATAGACCTTCGAAAGGCCACTTCAATAGTGGACCTTGACGAAGCAAAGGAAACCCGAAGCCCAGGATTTGTTGCAACAGCCACCATCGGTTTTGACGATGAGGACTCGTGCCACGGTGGGCAAGTCGACCGTGCATTCAGGTTGCATTTCGGTGCCGAAGACATCACGTTCTATGCGGATACAGATCAGGAGAAGGCAGATTGGTGCGGATCCTATACTTCACCTCAAGAATCCTGCTGATATCGGCCAACTGATAGGCTCAATTTGCTCCGAGCTCTCGTAGGCAGAATTCCTCCCAATCCCCTCTGGGCTGAGGTCCTATTTCAGCGACAAGAGCAAGTGAGGCAAGTAACGGTGCCTGGTCCTCCACGGTAGATTATTCTATTCTTCCCAGTTGTTGATTCGCCCTCTTCCGATCCGACTCGTACTAGCGATCCCGACGCAGACTCTATCCCTTCCATTTTCCTTGTACTCGTACTCTAGCTTTCCCTGTTCCCGACACTATCGCTCCTGTTTTTGCGATAGTATGACGATTACAATGTCGATGAAGTTTCCGCTCCTATATGTACGTATGTAGTATCACCGCGTATCGTATGCCTCCATGATTAACTCTTCACCTTCCGATGTGCATCGGCAGCCGCGGTGTGACTATACGTAGACGCTTTCTCTACCTCCGTCGCTGTCGATGATAACTTCTTCCACTCCAGATACTCTGTGCCTCTCAACTCGATTCCCACTGTGTACGTGACCTTTCCCTTCCCAACTACTCCCTGCTCTTCACCATCTAACCACGGAGTAAAGGTGACTTTAATAGCCTTCGTCTCCTCGTTGCCGAACTTCTTCGCACCATACTTCCAAGCATCCAAGCCCAACTCCTCAATGCGATCTTCCACGTCTTGATAGGTCATCCAGATCTTCTTCGCCGCGTCGTGTCCAGTCCCTTCCCAGTCGCCGTCTTGGGATCCTTCGCATCCCTTGACCAATCCTTCTGCCCACGCAGATCCTGATGCTATCACTCCAACTGCGAGCGCGAAAGCCTCCCTATTCGGGCCTCGGAACATGATGATTGCCCTGTGGTAAGGATCTGACGAAGGTGGTTTCGGTTTGTTCAACTTGTCCCTATTGAGTCCCTCCGTTGGCGTCCACAGCGTCAACGTCAACGTCTGATCCTTCTGCGTCCATGCCCGCGTTGGCGTCCATCCGGGCAGTTTCTCTTCCCTGTCACTAGGCGGATGAAACCCCATATCCTTAAGTCGCTTGAGCAACCACCCTGGAATGATGAATGTGAATTGCTCCGGGGGTTTCCTCTGTTGCGGCTGCGTGTGTAATCGTAACTGCTTTTCCGCAACTCCCAGTGCGCGGCTCCGCTGCGGGTTCGGGTTATGACTGTGGAGGTATATGTCCGTGATGGCCAGGCGTTCGATGAACTTTTTCTTGTCCTCGTCGCCCGATGGGACGCGGAATATGCGGAAGTATGGATGCCAAGGGGACTGCAAAGGCCGATACATCCCATGCAGCCCGACGTAGTACCGGTTCAGGCTGTTCTCCATCCGCCTCACAAGCAACCCAACCATCCCTCCATTGTCTCGGCAGGCCAGGAGTGCGAAGCACATGGGGGTGTTATTCATGGTATAGAGAGGGAGTTGGATGTGGATGCCGTAGTTCGTGGGGTAGTACTCGGGTACGGGGATTCTCAATTGGAGGCGCTCCCCAAACGACTCGATGGGTACTGGTTCCACTCGAGCAGAGTCCGCGAACAATTGTGGGGACGACGCAAGCAAACTGCGGTACTCCGATGTCCACTTCGCTCCATCGGAAAACGAGTGGGTATTATCGAGGAAGACCTGGTAGCTGTGGACCTTGCCCCACGCGAAGATGCTCTGGTCGGGCGATTGCCGGATGATCTCTAGCTGGAGGCGGATGAATGCCCTCTCACCCTCGCCATAGATGGTCGGCATGTTGACGCTGAAGATACCCATGAGCGAGTAAGCGCGGTCCTCCATTCGTGTCGTCTCGCGTCGGGATGCCCACGACATACGCCGAGCGATGCTGACATCGTCCAGGAGCTTTTCGTGTAGAAGAACCGCTCGATCGACCAACGTCACGTCTTGCAGGACCTCGGCCAAGCTCCGCTTCGTACCCAACCTGCGCCAGTTGTGTGCCAAAAAGTAGAGGGATCGAGGGGCGATGAGCTCCTGTAGCGTCCAACCACGGGTGAACCAGCGGCTTGACCTGAATGAAGAACCATCCGCCCCTGGATCCTCCTGGCTCGAGTCTTTGACGTCGTACAGATACGCATAGCAAACATCGGCGTCGCCGTACCAGGTGTACATCGAGTTAATAGCCTCAGAAAGCTCAGCGCTGCTAGTCTGGTCGATGCAACAGGTATCGATCCATATCCATGCGTATTTATCCTGAAGGGCTGTCTCACATGAACGTAAGATCTTTGAGAAGCCCTGCATCTGTTTGGCTTTCTTAAGGTCCCGAATGTCGGATGGGGAGACTTCTTCCTTGCCCCAGACATGGGAAAGGATGGCATATCGTGGTTTATCGGAGTCGGAGTCAAACTTCTGCAACTTGTAGGTTTTGGTATTCAATAGCCACATGCTTGTCGACCTCCTTGGACAGGTGAGTCAAGTCAACTAAGACGATAGTGTCATGAACTCACGAAGTATGTATGCCGTGAGTTTGCGAGCCGTTATTCGACTTCGGATTCGGAAGGTCCTACCTCAAACCAGGGCAAGTTCTGGAGCCTTTTTATCAATGTCTACTGTCGCAAACGCCTCTTGAAGTGTTATCCTTCTCCTTGAAACAGAGGCGTGAGGAAGGGCAAGCCGGTGCTTGATCATGCACTGGTATCAACTTCTCAAAGGCACTGCCTTAGCCACATTGACCACATCGAGTGCCATGGCGATGGCACTCAATGTGATATACGAAACTCTCGTGAGCATGCCGATTTTTGCGCTCGTCAACGGTGCTCACAACGGTCGGGTGTGATACATAAGTCCCATCCGGCGAATCTACGTATCCAGGTAGCAAGGTCAAGTTGGAGCTGTAAGACGCACTGTAGTTTCTTAATGTGTTGATCCACTCTCATAATCAATATGACCAATGATGACTCAGATAAGATTGAGTCATTCACGTAGCTCAGTCAATTATCACTTGGTCATATAGTCCATAGGTATGTGTCTGCTGGTTTGAACACTATGACATTGGTTTCAAGTTTAATAATTTCATCATCAAGTCCAACTGAGCTTTTTTGCTGATTGCTTGCCGTAACTGCTGAGAGTCGTCACAATTCCCTGTCTTTTCAACCCTTGTCAACGCGACTCCTGCAAGGTGGCATACTACCCTGTGTATCTGATATCGAGCTGGTACACCTCCACTATCAATTGCTCTGCGCTTCCAGAGCATAGGTAACTAAATGACAGCCTGACCTGCTTCTTCCCTTTCGTCCCCAGTGAGGGTCAGCCATCCCTCCACGACTGCACGAGCATAGACTCGTCTGGCACAACACATAACGCGGGAAATTCGGGATGCCTTTCTTGTTATGCGTTCCACCGAAGCCGAGAAGGGAGGCGATCTCTGCGTCAAACGGGACGCATGCCCAGAGCTGCGCAATCTCCGTCGTGCTTGAGAGGTCGAGCGGACATACACCAGGGTGCACCGTGAAGGACTCGTACCCACGAAAGACTCGATGCTGCGATAATCCCTGGGATTCTGAAGTCGAAACCCAGTATCAGGGATCTTTGGCTCGATGTAGTCCATCTCGCGGAGCCGTTCCACGCCGTGTTTCGTAAAATAACTGTGCAGGGTGGTTTGACGAAGATCATGGAGGCTGTGGTTCAGGACCCCGGGTTTGTACACGGAACCCGTAGCCTCGCCACGTAATTCGAGTACGAATGGACGGAGACCTCTCTGGAAGTGGCATTCTCAGCAATACGCCCGTCGTGGCTGATATTGGCAGACGTGTCTAGTGGTCGCGATCACTTCATGGGTTCATTTCCATATACGTAGGTGTCCTGTTCTTGTAAGCTCTGCATCTTGATGAAGACGTGTGTGTTCCCAGTCAGTCCTTGCTACCTGTACATACTGGGCTGGTGCGATTTTCATAGGCCTGCGTCGCAGGATGACCTCGCGCTTTTTGAGCCTACGAACGTCAACAGCACGCAGGTACTATGCAGTGTTTCGTGTGATTGGACATGAGGGTCGGCATGCCTTGTACGAACATGGATGTGCATGAAGAGCTGCAGGAATAAGCATTCAATAGTATACCTTATTCCAAGCTTCTCAACTTCAAAGCTTCTTGAAGCTTCACTGAGCTCTGACAACTTAATGGGAACTTGCAGCGCCATAGACCCTAACCCCAGGAACGGGTAATGGCTGGCGCAGTAATGGTACTAGCTATGCACAGCCGGTGCTGGCGCTGTTTCCAACATCGACCTTGCTACTTTCCTCCTCGAGCCCATCGCTGGATACGATGAGCGACGACTTTGTTCGCTTGGTCTCTCAGGCCAACCCGGCCTCAAGACAGCAGTATCAGCCTGCAAACACTGGCTATCCTCCCGCCACTTCTCCGCCGCAGGCCATGGATCCCTTTTTCGATGACGACGACGACTTTCCTGACTCCGCCTTTGGCCGGCCTCCTGCTATGCAGTCCAAAGAGAGCGGTCTCCCTTTGGCGCGCTCTGGTGCTGCTCCTGCTGGTCTGGGAAACTCTCAGGCCAGTCTGCCCACCGCCATTCAACCGGACCAGTGGTCCTTTGATGATGACCAGCCCGGTTCCAAACCGTTCTCGGGCTCGGTCTCATTTCCAGGTCCCTCCAAGACCCATACGCGGAAACCATCGAAGACCCCGAAGAAGCCGTGGAAGTGGCCATGGCAGAAGAAGGAGCAAGTCTTGACTGGTAACCGGGTCGTTGCGCTGAACAACCCTGGCGCGAACAGCGAGTTCTGCAACAACTATGTCTCTACCAGCAAGTACAACCTCGCTACCTTCGTTCCAAAGTTCCTGTTCGGTACGATCTTGCGCGCAATATGTCCCAATGCTACTCATATCGACATTCGCAGAGCAATTTTCGAAATATGCGAACTTGTTCTTCCTGTTCACCGCGCTCATACAGCAGATACCCGACGTGTCACCCACGAACCGCTATACCACCATTGCACCTCTATCTGTTGTATTACTAGCATCCGCATTTAAGGAGACCCAGGAAGATATGGTAAGCAACCACTATTACGTCTCAATTTTTGGTGGGACGCGGGCGACGCATGGTATGGGAATTCGCGAGGGTCCATCATGAAGCCTTATGCCACTCCAAGCACACGTTGTTACCTACGCCCATCCCACTGGTGCTGTTGCACTGTATTCTCGATGACGCTTGACGGTGTCTATCGCCACCGCTCAATCAGGTTCTAACCAATTTGACAGAAAAGACATCAGTCTGATTCTGAGCTGAACTCGCGTACAGCGAAGGTCCTCCAGCTGGATGGTACATTCGCAGATAAGAAGTGGAAGGACATCATGGTTGGGGACGTTTTGCGGCTTGAGAGTGACGAGTCCATTCCAGCGGACGTGGTGCTCTTGAGCTCAAGTGAGCCAGAGGGTTTCTGTTACATTGAGACATCTAATCTCGATGGGTAAGTCTTTCCGTCTATTGGACCTTACCTGTGCTGCTCACAGAACTACACAGTGAGACGAATCTCAAGATCAAACAGGCGTCCCCACAGACCTCAAGCCTCACCTCTCCACCCCTTGTCACGGCTCTGCACGGTACTCTTCGCTCCGAACACCCTAATAACTCGTTATACACATATGAGGGTACGCTTGAGCTGGTGTCGAATGGAGGTGTTCCAAGAACCATCCCACTCGGTCCGGATCAGCTACTCCTCCGGGGGGCACAGATCAGGAACACCCCATGGGCATACGGTCTTGTTGTTTTTACCGGCCACGAGACGAAACTCATGCGGAACGCCACGTAAGTACTTCGAACGAGATTCTGAGAATGCGCTGAACGATCTATAGCGCCGCTCCGATCAAACGTACTGCGGTTGAGCGTCAGGTTAATATTCATATTGTGTTCCTGTTTGTCTTCTTGCTCGCGTTGTCGATTGGCTCAACAATAGGAAGCAGTATTCGTGAGGTGAGTCTACATGTCGACGAGTTCTCCCTCTTCTCATACTTGTTACAGTGGTTCTTCTCGAGCGCGCAATGGTATTTGCTCGAGCAGTCAAGCGTCGCTGGCAGAGGTAAGCTCGGTACACCCCTACCATGTTCTACAGCTGACAATGTGGTCAGCGAAGGGGTTCATAGAAGGTATGCCAAGTCCGGCCTGCGTGTTGGCAAAGTGCTGAACGTCATTCAGACATCCTGACGTTCATCATACTCTACAACAACCTGATCCCCATCTCACTGATTGTGACCATGGAAGTCGTGAAGTTCCAGCAAGCACAACTGATCAACTCGGACCTTGACATGTACTACCCAAAGACAGACACGCCCGCCCTTTGCCGGACATCATCACTTGTCGAGGAGCTCGGACAGATTGAGTATGTCTTTAGCGACAAGACCGGTACACTGACGCGGAACGAGATGGAGTTCCGATTCTGCTCCATCGGTGGCGTTGCGTACGCGGATGTCGTGGACGAAAGTCATCGTGGTGACGGTGACGATGACAAGGAGGCCTGGCACTCGTTTGATGAACTGCGCGGGCTTGTCAGTGGCGCGCAGAATCCCTTTGTCGACGTTGGGGGCAATGCCGGTGGTGATCGCGAGGTTGCAAATGAGTTTCTCACGCTCCTTGCTGTTTGTCATACGGTCATTCCGGAGGTTCGTGATGGTAAGATGCGTTATCAGGCAAGTAGTCCGGACGAAGCTGCACTCGTAGCTGGCGCAGAGTTGCTTGGGTACCAGTTCCACGTGCGTATAGCTCTACATCTCAACGTTTGTCATCGACCGACAAGTCTTGTATAGACCCGCAAGCCCAAGTCGGTGTTTGTCAATGTACAAAGCCAATCCTTGGAGTACGAGATCCTCAACGTCTGCGAATTTAATTCCACTCGGAAGCGCATGTCAACCGTTGTTCGTTGTCCCGACGGAAGGGTCAAACTATTCTGCAAAGGCGCTGATACTGTCATACTTGAGCGACTGAGTGAAAATCAGCCGTTTACCGAGAAGACTCTTGTGCATTTGGAGGTGGGCGTATCAGCAATCTGTGTCTAGGGCCCCGCTCACATGGCGCATTTATAGGATTACGCCACAGACGGGTTGCGTACGCTTTGTCTCGCATCGCGCGATATCCCCGAGGCAGAATATCGTCAGTGGTCAACCATCTACGATCAGGCTGCTGCAACTATCAATGGCCGTGGTGAGGCGCTCGATAAAGCTGCGGAACTGATCGAGCGGGATATGTTCTTGCTCGGTGCGACTGCAATCGAGGATAAACTGCAGGAGGGCGTACCGGAAACCATCCACACCTTACAGACGGCGGGCATCAAGGTACGTTGTGCAGAGTCCCACGTGTATTTGGTCCTTTAATCGTGCTGCGCATGTAGGTTTGGGTTCTCACCGGAGACAGGCAAGAGACTGCAATCAACATTGGCATGTCATGCAGGCTCATCTCGGAGTCCATGAACTTGGTAACACCATTTACAACACAAGTTAGCAACACCTAGATCTTATGCCATTGCCAGGTCATCGTGAACGAGGAGACAGCTCATGAGACTCAGGACTTCATCACGAAGCGTCTGTCCGCGCTTAAGAATCAACGCAGTACTGGCGACCAAGAGGACCTTGCCCTCGTCATAGGTGCGGCTTAGGCAACCATCCCTTCTCTTGAACATTACTGACCTAATACTTTGGGTAGACGGGAAGAGTCTCACATTTGCGCTCGAGAAGGATATCTCGAAGCCATTCTTGGAACTCGCTATACTATGCAAGGCCGTCATCTGCTGTTAGCCCACCGTTTTCACCGTGATCATCCATTAATATTCTCCGCGCAGGTCGTGTATCCCCGTTACAGAAGGCTCTTGTGGTCAAGCTAGTGAAGAAAAACCAGAAGTCGATTTTACTCGCGATCGGCGACGGCGCGAACGATGTCAGCATGATCCAAGCCGCGCACGTCGGTGTCGGTATCTCTGGTCTGGAGGTGGGTTCACTGCAGCTGGACAAAGTTGAACATGCACTGAGACAGTCGACAGGGTCTACAAGCAGCTCGCGCCGCAGATGTTGCCATATCCCAATTCCGGTACCTGAAGAAGCTACTTCTTGTCCATGGATCTTGGAGCTACACTCGTCTATCGAAGCTGCTATTGTGTGGGTTGCTTACGTGGGCCTGCTTTCTCCATGTCAAACTAACACAACCAATCTTTTTAGATTCCTTCTACAAGAACATTGTGTTGTACATGACACAGTTCTGGGTGAGCAGCGCATCTTATCTCACTCAGTGTGATGTTCACGCTATATTAGTATTCGTTCTTCAACAATTTTTCGGGGCAAATTGCCTACGAGTCATGGACGCTCTCTTTGTACAATGTGGTGTTCACAGTCCTCCCTCCTCTCGTCATCGGCATCTTCGACCAGTTCGTGTCTGCACGAATTCTCGACCGGTACCCGCAGCTCTACATGCTCGGCCAACGTAACGCGTTCTTCACGCGGACGCAGTTCTGGCTATGGGTTGGGAATGCGTTTTATCATAGTCTCGTACGTATACCAGGTGTTGACCAATGACGGTCCATCCTGATGGTATTGTTCAGGTGCTATTTGGTTTTTCAATCATCCTCTTCTGGGGAGACCTCAAGCAGGCAAATGGGCTCGATTCAGGGCATTGGTTCTGGGGAATGACTCTCTACCTCGCTGTTCTCCTCACTGTGCTTGGCAAGGCTGCGTTGGTTTCCGAGTACGTTGCACTCTGTCGCTTCCATGACTTTCCTTCTGACTGATGTCCCGCTGTAGCTTATGGACGAAATACACTGTAGCAGGTCAACTCTCAACACCGCGATGTCGCTCTCATCACTAACAGGTCATTCTTTACAGCGATTCCCGGGTCTTTCATCTTCACTATGCTCTTTCTCCCCCTGTATGCGATCGTTGCACCAGCCATTGGCTTCTCGACTGAGTATCGAGGAATCGTTCCTCGCCTATGGTCCAATGCGGTCTTCTATCTCGTCCTCCTCCTGGTACCGATCATCTGCCTGACGCGAGACTTCGTGTGGAAGTAGTGCGTTGATTCCTCTCATCTCTTTGTCAGACTATTTACTTCCATCCAGCTACCGGAGGACGTACCAGCCTGAAACGTATCACATCGCACAAGAAATCCAGAAGTACAACATTCCGGACTATCGGCCAAGACAAGAGCAGTGCGTGTGATCGTTCCATCATGTGATCGGCTATTGATGTAGACAACCGTCAGATTCCAGAAGGCGATCAAAAAGGTTCGCGCAGTGCAGCGTATGCGACGGAACCGCGGGTTCGCATTCAGCCAGACGGAAAATGCGTCGCGGCAAGACCAAGCGCGATTGATAAGAGCTTATGACACAACAAAGACGGCCGCGCGACCGTCGGGGTACTGAGGGAACGATAGACATTTATCCGCTACTCTATCATTATACGGACATGTACTTTACGGCAGTTCTTGCATTCGATGCTAATCTCAACAATCCTCGCCTGAGCTCGTGGAGCCCTACTGGATCCTAAGGTCGATGTCAGAACGATCAATGTACGACGGTAACAATGTGGACCTTTTCCCGCGCTGTCGGCCACTCTTATCTGGAGCTGATCAAGCGTGCGTAACGATCGTAGCCTATTGGGATGGATGGCCATGAGCCTGTTACACACGGCTCCGCCTGGGTTGCCAGCGGCCGCTCGCTGGTGACCTCGACTCGTCTAACCGACGTAAGTACTGTGGTATTAGAGACCCTTGGGAAGTCTGGCGCTGGCGCCAATGCATTGACCGAGTTGAGGCAGCCGAGGATGGCCAAAGGATACCTCTCTGATGAATAAAAAGGAGCTGACAATCCAGTGAATTATTCTGTAAAGACAGATACTCACGCAAAGGAGTTGCGCTCTGCATTTCATGAATACGATCATAAATGCAGTAGCTAGTGATTGTTAGTTGACCTCAAGCTGATCTGAGTCAGTTGAGGCACTCTTGGATGAGTGATATAAGTGAATGTACGCGGACAACAGTTAAGTCAGTTGAGGCACTCCTGGATGAGTGATATGAGTGAATGTACGCGGACAACAGTTCAGTTAGGGCGATACCGAAATCCTCGGCTCCCGCGTTCATCGCGTCTGTCGAGAGATTGAGTATGTATGCAGAACCTGCGAATGGGGCAGGTGATGGAGCGAACAGGGAATTCTCTGGCGCTAGATCATCCAAGACCGATCGCCCATCTGAATAGGGCTCGGCGGCGGGAAACATCGCGCTACCAGCAAGCAGGCTATGGTCGGAGGAGCGCTTCATGATATCCTCTCGAAGCCTTCAGAAAGGGTTTCTTCGCTCCCGGTAGAGGGTTGACATGTAGACACCAAAGAGTCCCATGACATAGCAGCCTCATCATCCTATCTGGTTGTATGTCGTGGATGCCAGTATATGCGACGGGCAACACTGTTATCGCCGCTGTCGCGTGCAAATGGTATGGAGAGTTGCATCAACGCCGGTGAGGCTCTCGACGAGTTCGGATAGTGCAGCTTTCGTTTCAAGGGGTCTCCAAGTCCAATCGGAAGACATGAAAAAGAGGATGCGGGGTGCGATGAGCTATTGGAGCGTCCATCCACGAGTTGCACCATCGACTCAGCCAGAATGGCGAGTAGGCAGCATAGTCAAGACCATCGTTATATGGAACGTCATGGAGGCTCTGGACAGGGCGTACCGACGGAATCATTTATGAGAGCTCCGCACTACCTGTGGTGTCCATACGTTAAGCGTCGACTGCTACCCAAGACCATTAAAGATGTGCGATGCAACAGATGCCCATAATTTTGTCCGAGACTCGAGGATCGTCGAGAAGTTGTGCGCCTTGGGCGAGCAGATCTTCAATATCATGGAAGGTCTGTTCTTTCCTGTCCATACGTAGTAGGATAGGATTGCATACCCTCCTGGGGCATCTTCTACCGTGATGGTGCTTAGAAAGAGGAGTGATGATTGAGGACAGGCTGATCCACTGGCACTGCGGGTAAGGAGAGGTCTGGTCAAACCCCCGATCTTATCTGGGAGAGTAGTAGAGCAACGCACCACACAGGCTGACTCGACCAAGAGCAGCTTCGCATGGCATTACTGTATGGTTTTGGATCCCTTATCCGCATTCGATGTACAAATTCACACTCCAAGGTCTCACTGGCTGGGAGACCGTCTAGTGAGCGAGGTCAGTCTTCGTGAGTGAGATGCAATCCACCTTAGGCTAGAACAGGATTGGCATGGCAAGACTCGCAGACATGGACGACTTTCAAACCTTACTAGTACCAGGCCTAGGTAGGTCAGTGTGAGATACCTGACCGCCATGACCGGTACATAGAGAGACATCCCAACATTGGATACCTATGGGATACTTGACCTGTTCGACACAAGCGGTGCATGTCTCACCAAAGCATAGCCTTATAGGCTACGTACACAACGACCCTTGCAGAATCTGCAGGAGGAGCGGGTGATGGGATTAAAAAGGGGCCCAACCGGGATTCGAACCCGGGATCCCTTGCAATCGCGCAGTTGCCCAAAGCAAGTATCTTACCTCTAGACCATTGGGCCATTAGAAGGCAGTTGAGGCACGATGCTATATATCAGCGAATATGCTGCAATGATGTCATTGGGGAGTCGGTAGTACTTACTAAGTACTAACTCCAGGTCACTTGTGTAGTACTCGATAGTTTAAGAAAGTGGCGATTCGCTTGGTGAGGCCACCACCAACGCTCTCCCGCTCTTCCTCAGATCATTGTCACAAAGGAGGCAACGCCTAACACGATCAATACAACGACCACAATGTCTCTAGCAGCAACCTCCAACAGTCTCACTTATCCACCTCCAACTCACCTCTCTTCACGACTCAGAGAGCAGCCTCCAGTGCAGGAGATGCAACCTGCCCCAGTCGCTCCCATGTCTTCTAACCCAGATGCTTATCCCACCGGCTCCAAGCAGATAGGTCCAGCTGAACGCATCCGCGGAGGCTGCATCCCGTGCCCAGTGAGTATGCCCAATTGTTAGTCTTCTAGCATCCGCCATGCTCAATGATGATTGAACAGAACGGATCAGTTTGCTGGATCATTCCCATTCCCTTGTGCTGTTGATTCCAGTAGCCCACAGAAGCACGTGTCCCCCTCGTAGCTTAAGCATAGTTGCAAATGTTGACTTACATCATCTGCCGGCCTGCACTGTGCAGTCTCGCTCGTATACGGACCATACTCGCTGAATATTGTAGCTATAGACAGCTCTCTAGACATTCTTTCGCATACCTTCGACTGTACTATCATTCTATTTTCATCGCTCTTGCCCCCTGAGATGTGATTAATCTGTGCATATAGCACTTCGTCGGGCGTTCCGGCATACAGTACTTTGCCATCGGCTTTCAATCCAGACCACGACGACCCCTTGGACGCTCGCTTTCTTAGCATGCAACTTGAGTACCGCTCCTGAGGGAACATTGCTTGACCCCGCTTTTGAACGCTCCTCCCTTCAGACAACAGGCGTGGATGGACAAATTCGCGACATTGGAACCTGTTCGGCTACATAACAAGCCAAATCCTTCCACTCCCTCTTCAAATCGCTTTGCTCTCCATAAAACTCCTCTTTCCCCCCTCCATTCGCATACCCGCACAAAAAGCTACGCCCCCTTCCAGCTCATTGGCCGTCTCCCCGTCGATCTCCATATCCTCCTCCTCACCTATCTCGCTGTACCTGACATCTCCGCATATGCTCGCTCCTCAAGAGCTCTCGGAAGCCTCGCCAAAGATGAGCGTGTCTGGGAGGCTCGCTGGCAAATCTTTGGTGTCGACAAACATAAGCTAAATGACGTCCTCGATGCTCTCGAAGAAAAGGTCAAGGTTCAGAACGGCCTCGACAAGACCCGCGCCCCTCCCACTCTCGCCACCGATAGCCTCGACGACGATTTCGGCGACTTTGCGTCCGTCAATGCCCAAGTTGGCGAGATGAGCGATTTCGTCGGTGCATTTGGCCTTTCCACCCCACGCACGCCCACCGGCTTCCCCCAATCCTCCTCAAAGACAGCCCGTGCTCTCTACATCCGTGCCCACACCCTTCTCAAACCCCTCATCCCTGCTCTCTCCTCGCCGCCACATGCTGTTCTCTCCAATCTCTTCCCCTCACCCACACCATCGTTGCGACATCAAGCACACACTCTCCGCCTTTTATCTCTCTTCCTCTCATCCCACGTTAAGCCGTTCCGCAATTGGGAGACGCTCAGTGCTGCGCTTCGAGCCGCAGTCGATCGCTTTGAAGATGGTCTCCTCACCGCTTTCGATGTTGCGGACGGGAAAGGGGACGAGCATGGCATGGCGGAGGCCGCGGAGGCTAGCTGGGAAGTCTGGGACGGGACGGGCGGCGAATGGGAACTTGGAAAAGTGTGGGCCGAGAAACGGGAGATATTCTACGAGCAGAGCAGGTGGAAGCCACTCGACAACTTCACGTACGTCCTCGCGCGTCGCATTGCTCTTCCGTGTACTGAACTATCATTATAGGAAAGACTCGCAGCTTGATTTCACGCCTATGGATGAATTCATTGCCGAGATACTGGCCGCGCTCCAAGAGCATGGCTCTCGCGCCATCCGTGTCTTCCCGCCCGAATCAAACGTACTGTTGTCTTTCGCCGATCGGCTGGCAAATGAAGTGGTATGTCTATTCCTGCACAGCCAAGCATAGGTTGCCCTCACGTCTGATGACAGGTGGGCGAATACATAGCTTCTTTGCTCACGCGCGCGCGAGAAATATCCAACGAGATTTTTCTCAAGGCTACCGCGGCCAGCTTCAAAGAGGCATGGCGCATGGTCGATGCGATCGTGCAAGTCGGCGCAGTCAAGAGTGAGCTTCAATTTCCCAAGACAAAGGCAGAGGACGTAGTGTAAGTCCATTGTAGACGATAGTTCTGAGATTGTCCTTAACCTTGCGTCAGCTACCGGATGTTTGAACAAAACATGGATGAGTATCTTGACGAGGAGGTCGAGTTTGTGAAGCAGAGCTTTGAAATGACTTGTCGGTCTTGGGAGAAGCAAGTACGTATCCCGCATCCTTCTCGTGTCACGTTGTACTCATTGTTCATAGTTGTCCGAGCATCAGATCCGCTCAGTAACTCCTGCTATCGCGGAGCACGCACGCTTCCTTGGCTCGCACAACCCCGCACAAGTGAAACGAACCGTACTAGCGTCGTTCACTGACGTCCTGCTTCTTCCTGTGACAATTGTTCCACGCACTGTCGGCAAGGCGGTAGGTGCCGCGATCACAACAGGGAGCAGTGCCGCAGTGCAAGGCATTCAGATGCTCAACCCCCAGCGCTGGGGTGCAACGGGCGCCACCGGGCAGGGCGCATTTCCATTTTCGCGCATGTCTTCATGGAATGCGAACGGTCGTGATGGGTACGTGCGCGACTTTGAGAAGGGCGGAGATGGGACGCTGTTCGACATCGGCGCGGACGATGACGAGGAAGTTGAAGCAGTGAACGACCAAGCGGTCGGTGAGAAGACACCTCGTTGTGAGTGGCTAGTCTCGGCTCTTGCATCTCATCTCTGACTTCTCAGTGCAGCCTCTCTAACAGCGTCGACGACTGAGGAATCTGATGGCACCGCGCCCACTTCGCTTCAATCTACACGAGTATCCACGCCCAACCCGAACCCAACAGCGCTAGACAACCTCGATCTGCTCCTGTCCTTGGATGTCGCGCTAGAGCTCATTCACGCCGATCGCGATTCTCTGAAGCGTGCGGAAACATTCTCTGGGTACCCAGGTTCGTATGGACATCGCGTTCGCGACACCATCGAAGAGATTTTCGTCCTGCTCTTGCAAGCCCTGGGAGAACGTCATATTAAGCCTGGATTCCAAACGTGTGTTCCTGTTTAAGAGTATGTACATGATGATGAATGCTCATCTGGCACAGTGCGATAGAACAGATGCGGTCGTACAAACCTGGCGAACATGAGGAGACCAAGAGCGTAGCCCCGCTACTCCAGTTCTTCGAGTTGGTTCACATTGGAGACACGATGCAATCAATGATTCAGGTGTACTTTGACAAGGAGCTCGTCGGTATCCCACCCCTTGCAAACTTATACTGTGTGTTGCTCATGTCTTTACTCCAGGCTCCTCATATAGACAGACATGACTTTCTAAACACCGTCGTGCGAGAGAAGAAACATTTTGAGGACGTTCTCGACGACAGCGTTGCCGCCGGACTGAATGCTGCTACAGACGCACTGATGAATCAGGTTGATTTGCATTTCCCCTTGCTCGTCCTGCGGTCTCACCACTATGAATCACAGGTGGAACATATAATTCAGACGCTGACGAAGCCCCGCGAATACTATCCGCCTGAAGACAGTCCCCTGGAGCTAGGTCCTACAGCAGGCTGCCAAGAGGCCATCAAGTGCTTGAAGACGCATTGTCAATTACTGAAAGGAAGCACGAATAAAGAAGTGCTGGAGGTGTTCTACCAGGAAGTTGGAATCCGACTCATCGCGTAGGTCGAGTCCTCAGGCTTTTGAACTGCCACTGACTGTGCATGCGCAGCATTCTGCAGAAGCATATCAAGCGACAAATTATCTCTTTGAACGGCGGATTCCAGATCATCGCTGACCTGAACGCATACCACGAGTTCGTGACTACGCTGCGGGTGTCAAGTATCATCGCCGAGTTCTCGTATCTGAAGATGCTGGGGCATGTGTACGTCGTGGAAGACGCGAAGGATCTCGCACAGATCGTGAGGGACGTTACACGCTATGGGGGCGCGTATCGACCAGAGGTGCGTACTGGGTACTTTCGCCGTCCTCTCCTCTGATCCAGGCGATGAACAGGACATATATGAGTTCATCCAGAGACGGTCAGATTGGAAGAAGATTGAAAAGACGGTGGACAAGACGATGTATAACCTCTCCTTCAAGGAGGATTGCACTATCTCTTGACCGGCCCGGCTCTGCCTGAGTCACGCTTTTCTGGCGCAGCGGAGAAGACGCCGGCTGCTCCTTATAGGCTCCTGCTCTCCGCTGCCATCGCCATCCTCATCTCCACCTCGTACCACGCCGTTTGACTGAACCCTTTACTCAACATCCTCTTATACCGTCACGTACCATGTCCATACCAGAGTTCTCTCTCCGCCTGCAAGAAGGTGCGCTTCGTGCCAACCCTCCGCCCGATAACGCCTTCGCTGACCAGGAACATCCCTTGTGCAGGCATCACCGGTGGCTTTGCGCCTCCACGCCCTAGATCCATCGTAACCATCACTGGGATCCCGACCCAGAACCTGCTGAACATCACCAGTGCTGTCCGTCCGGATGGCACCCCCACTCTCCAAGACGCCGTCCCCAAATCGATCTCTGCCCAGGACGAACACACCGCCGCGCTCGTTACCGAGCTGCGTGAAATTCTGCAGTCCATCCCCATCGAGTCTCCTCCGGGAAGCCAGGACATCTACGGTCTCGACATCAGCATCGCGTTTGGATCTGCGGAATTCATGTGGCAGAACGGTGGTCCGCAGGGGTGTGGAGGTGGCGAGAGCGAGGTGCAGCCGACGGAGGAGCAGAAGGTCAAATTCAAGCGTGCGGTGGCAATTGTGCAGGAGCTCCAGCAAAAGGACGCGTAGACAGCACGAAGGATAATTGGCAACTGCAGACTAATCCGGTGAGATTGCCTGTACCATGCAGATTGTACACCACCTACATTCTTGTATGATTCCAACCCTTTCGGAATATCAGTGTTGCATTGCCA
This sequence comes from Lignosus rhinocerotis TM02, assembly GCA_000743315.1. Taxonomy (NCBI): domain Eukaryota; kingdom Fungi; phylum Basidiomycota; class Agaricomycetes; order Polyporales; family Polyporaceae; genus Lignosus; species Lignosus rhinocerus. The sequence goes on from AXZM01000869.1 coordinate 30,801, forward strand.
GTAACAAAATACAGCAACAACACAGCATGCGTAGAATAGCATCATAACCTAGACGCCCCTCCATCAGGTGTCCGTCGTCTCCCCCACATCAATCTTGGGCGTACCACCCACGACCGCGCCACCTTCCCTCACCAGGCTCTCCCTCGCCTCATTCAAGTTCTTCTCCCTCTCGGAAAGTGTGGAACGATGTTCAGCAATCGTGTTGTGGAGTGAAGCGTACAAGGACAGCTTCGTCCTGCGGTACTGTTCAGAGGAGGTTGAGAACAATCTATCCACCACTCACCTCATGTGGTCCTTGACCTGGGCACCCAGACTATCAGCCGGAAGTCCGACAGGGTAAGGCGGAAGTAGACATACGTAGTCAAGCATCTTGGCAAACCTCTCAGCGAGCTCTGGTAGTAAGTAGATTGAGAAAGCCAGCATTGACGGTAAGACATGGAGGTGACGTACCATCGGCACCTTTGTTCCATTCCTCTATCGAGCACTCAGACCACCTCTTTCTTGCCTGTTCGTACGCATCCGCATGCGCCTCCACACAGATGTCTAGATCCTGACCCAAGAGCTGGTATAGACCCTGCTTCGAATGTCCGTCGCCGCTAACCTTCTGGGTGTCTTGAGAAGGAGGGATGGGAAAGCTTCGCACAGGCGTCGTTACGCGATCAAACTCACTGACAGGGTAATGGGCAGGCGTCGTTCGGCCACCTACGCCCGTAGTGAACTCGTCCTGCGCGGATGTAGACACAAAGTGGAAGCAACATACAGAATGCGCACCTCCTGTAGAGTCCTTTTGTACCTCTTGGCCTCATTTCCGTATTCGTATCCCTCCTCTTCCTCTACCGAGCGATCGACACGCTTAGTGGTCCGGCGCAAGCCCGGAGCGAACTGGCCTTCTCCATGCCCAGCGCCCGAGTACCCGCCAGAGAAAGTGCCCTGAGCATGAGTGGTTGGAGATCCCATCTGCTGAACCTTGCGAGGACTGCTGCCTTGATCTTCCTCGTCGACTTCATGTATGCTGGCTAGAGAAGGGTGGGAAGCAGTGCGAGAGCGATGAGCAGAGACCAGAGAAGAGTCCAAGAATCTGAAAGAGTCCGAGTGAGAGGCAGACATGAGCGACTTGTCTTGCATGTCTATGCGATCACCGAGCCTATGGTCTTGAAATGAGGTGCCTATATGCGCCTTGTTGGAGCTGAGGTCGTCCAACTCAGGAGGCTGGATCGTGTGAGGCGACGGAGGCGGAGGCGCACGAAACGCGTTCATGGAGACCATACCAGAATTGGGGAAGAAAGGGGAAGAAGGACGAGGAGTAGCAAGATGCCTGTGCTGAGTCGACGAGAATGGTTTGGGAGCGCGAGCACCGTCTAGAGATGGGCGAGACTTATGAGGCCGTGCATTTTGAGAACTGCTCTTCGTCTTGCTAAGTCCAGAGACATTGAGAGGCTTGAATGTTGCCAAAGAGGGGTGAGAACTTGAGTCGTCTGAGCCATTGGAGATGTTGGCGTGCTGCTCAGCGTTCAAGTTGAGTGTATGCGCGCCATCGCTGCTGAGAAGACCGTTGGGACGGAAAGGATCGTGGGCGGAGGGAGACGTAGGTTTGTCGGCAGCATCGAGGTCAACACGGGATGGAGGCCGAGGGACAAACGGAGCTCTTGCGCTCATCGTGACCGATGTGTTTGCCGTCGTCGAGTAGATTGCAGTCAGAGGATAAGTAAGCATCGACTTCACAGGTAATACCGTGGGAATGTGCGGAACCCAGTTTCCCGGATCAACTCAGACTCCAGAGTAGGTTCTTACTCGTGAACTTGAAAGTCCAAGAGCGCGAGGAAAAGGTAAGTGCATATTTGTTGAACGTGTGGACTCATTTTTTACCTTTTGTGTCAGTGGCAACGATGTCGCAGATCAGCAATGCTAAGACCTCCAGGAGCAGACAACGGAAGGACTACCCCTTCTTCCTTTCCTACCGCACTCGCTGGTAAACATCTCGCTCTGGGAAAAACTGTGAACGCTCACTCCATTGGCGTCCAGGATCGACAACGACCAGTACTCGCATATCAACAATTCGGTTTACTACCACCTCTTCGACTCTGTCGTCAACAGTTATCTCATCAAACACGCCCACCTCTCTCCTACAGACTCTCCTCAGATCGGTCTCGTTGTGTCCTCATATGCACACTTCTTCTCTCCTCTCTCTTTTCCCGCCGTCCTCGATCTAGGAGTCAGAGTCACGAAGCTCGGCTCCAGTTCAATTTCATACGAAGTTGCCGTCTTTGAGGAGGGCGCCACGCTCCCGAGTGTTGTAGGCGGTTACACCCATGTCTTTGTCGAGAGGCATACCCGCAGGAGTGCTGTTATCGCACCAAAGACTCGCGCCGGCTTAGAGAAACTTTTGTCTGATCCAGTTCCGTCCAAGCTGTGAGACAGCCATTCTGATATACAATGCTTTACACTAGGACATGTCGCATCTTCAAGCGGTGTGCGTCGGATCCTCTCTGTTACAACACCCGTGGTGTCCCTCACACCCTCGACAAGCGGAACCATACGTGAATGAAGCAGATTGAAGTCAGATACTTAACACCTTTCTCCCGACATGGCTCGAAAAACTCTCGAACAGTCCATGGTCCTTCCCCGCAACCCAGTCAAAGATCAGTGAGACTCCATTGTGCGGCACAGACTCGCACCGAATGCGAGAAATCAATCGCACCGACAGAGACGGAGCGTCCTCGACTTCCATGCCGCTCTGCCTCTTCCTCCTAGCTGCCCGAGACCACGTGTTTCCCGTCGCAGATACTACCAGGTCAACCACCGCACTTGGGAGATCTGATACCGACACTCCCGGGATAGAATTAAGGATGTGTGAGAGGATCGGCGCGACTTGTGCCAAGGACATCGCTCGCGGAAGCGGCTGGTGTATTGAATTCCGTTTGGGCATGATGTTCTGGAGACCGTGGTGCGACAGCCTTCCTATCCGCTGCATGCAGCTGAGCATCCTTTGAACGATAACGTCAGACATAGCACTCACATCTGGCAGGCGGACGTCTCCGAACGACCAAGCAATGACCCATCTCCTCGTTTGCCCTTGTACGAGCTCTGTGATCGCGTAATTGTCGATCTTGTTCTCTCTCAAGAGCTGCACTACGTGCGTCAAGCTCGACATTTTGCCTAACATCGACGTGTACCACCTGTCATACGAACGACGGATAAACGAAGCATGGGTCGCACGGCTGGCACAGTAGTCATGGGTGGCGACGTACCTGCAACTGTTCTGCAAAGCTACACTCTCTTGAACCATCTTTCCAACAAAGGCCGCCTCTCCACCGGAGGTGATCATCTCCACGTCCGCTCCTGTGCAAACCTTCCGCGTCGTGTCAGAGTGGCTGCACGTACGTTAGTATGGGACTAAGAATGCATACAGCGATTGGCTCGAACTCCTTCGCTTCAGCAGACCGTATCACCTCTTCCTGGCTGCTGTAGAACGGAGGGTTGCACATCGTAAAATCGTACTGCGCATCACTGTAAGGCCCTCGATTGATTCGAATACTCTTCAGGTAGCGGCTCGCACTCGTACCTCGGGAGTAGCGGCAGGAACAATGGACCATCAGGATTTACAAGAATCAGAGATATTCGATCCTGAAGCCCGTTTTCGTCCACATTACGACGTGCACTCTGGTTAGACAGATCGTCTATTTCTGTTTCCGATGTCAGGTGGCACAACATTGCTACTGTTCAGAGCGAAGGTCCTCACCAGTCGCTGTGAATCTCCAGTTCCGATGCATACGACACCCCAGAAGAGGGTATATGGCCGAAGCCCCCGTTCCGCTAGGTCGTGAGAATTACTATCATAAACCCCGCCTGACAGTTGATGAAAACATACATGTCTACGCCACGTACTACCCCTGTTGAATATCCTGGAAAACCGGCTAGCGAGATAGCATCCATGACGTCCTCCAGCCACAAAATGTAGTTCAACCTGTACGGCACATTATTGATCGTTAGCACGCAAACACAAGGGTCTCCTAGTACCGACCTATTCGGGACCTACAAGACGGTCAGCAGGAGCATCGACCGAGTCAAGTTCTGATTTTAATCATACCGGGGGACAAAGCCTCCCTGCCGGGAGCTCCATCTTCAAATCAAAATCTTTTCGAAGGATCGCTTCAGTGAGTCGTCTTTCGTGAGTTCGACCATGATTAAACTGCGTATGCACGGATCTTCGAAAGGTAAGGGTGCCCTCACCTCTGCGACGTCTCGTCTTTGAAGTCGAGCGTCGCGCCGTTGGGTGTATGGATGACGCTGTGCCTAATTTACCTTTTTGTTCCTAGTGAGCGAGATCGCATACGCTTACTGTGGTTTGAGAGGTGGAAACGCTTCGGCCAAGGCGGCGAAGTCAGGAGGAGTCCGATATGGGTTTCGCGGATGCATTCTACCTGTCGGATTATCGTGGTACACGAATCAATCAGGTGAAAGGAAACTTGTGGAGAGTTGAGTATCTACACAGGGATTTCGAATATCAGTATCTGAAGCAGCAGACTTGTGGGTATCCTTGACCATGTACTCACCCAAGCAGGAGTTGAACATGACCGCGTCAGTGGCAAAGACTCCTTATACACACACCAGCGCTTGCGCCAACATGTGCAGTGCGCGCGGGCGTCTGCGGGCGTTCGCAACTGTGTAGATCGAATTTGCAATGACGCTGCCTTGGCAGATTATTAGAGGCAGTCAGAGTGCGATAATTAGGGTGATTCTGGCTCGGAATCTGGAGATGCGCCGTTCATAAAATCGCCTTCGGATTTGTTCGGGATACGGGTGCTTGTTGTGATTAGGGGGGCTCAGAGCAGGCGATTAAAAGGTGCACGTCGAGGGGTTTCTAAGGAGATTTTTGTGTATATCCAAGATCACAAACAAGATCAAATTCGATCCTTACCTTGACCGCCCTCCTGTAACGCAACACACTGTTGTCCACGAATACGATGTAGCAAGCTAATTGATGTGTTGCAAGTATCCTGAGGTGTCGAAGCGAGTTTGATAAGTGTTTGTGATGACCCTATTGGGCTGTACATGCTCTGTGCTGTTCCGTAGAATGCAGACACTCGGTGAAAGGCGCCTGTAACCACTCTTGGGCCTGGACTCTATGCACATGCATATTCCATGTATTATATAAGAGAACATCCCCTCAGATATATTTTCTTGCATGTAGAAGATGGTTGTTCATGTCTCAAGGGTAGCAATGGAATGCAGCATGTCATTGCAATTGCATACTAATTCAAACCTTACAGGAGTCCATGATCTCTAGAGAGTATGTCTTTGGTATCTGGCAGGTGCAGGCACTTCTGCATCGCACTGAGCAGGGTGAGTTGCCATCACACACTTTCAGCAAGCCTTATGGGCTAATGTACTCTCTATTGGGCATGGGCAGAGAATGCACACAAGGCCTATGCAACACATGCTTGTTTTCACTGCTGAACTCAGGTACAAATCTTGTGCTCAGTAGTGTGCCATGTCGCGACCTAGGGTCAAGCGAGAGTGGGGAGACAAACCTGAGGGACGGGGGCTTGTGCAGCGTAGCGGAGCAAGGCTCGGCAGTAGGGCTGGAGACAAGATGTATTGAGCATGTGCTACAGGGGAAATACATCGAAGGCTTACCTGGAGACAAGAGGTCGAAACTGAGTCTCCAGGATGCCAGCACTACGGTATATATGTGTCTACAAGCGCCAAGGACAAACAAGACCAAAGCGCTAGAAAGCATCAGCATCATGATGGAGAGATGTACTCGAAACACGATGGGAGATGCACTTGAAACGAAGGGAAAGATAAACTATCAAACTATGATGAATGTGAAACAATAGATAAATAACCCGAAGTCTTGGACTGAGGGTGGCAATGAACAATGAGGGGAGCACAGTGGACCGGTTCATGACATGCCACACTCACTTGCTGGTTGTCATCCCCCCTGCTCTCACCAGTCAAGCTCAAGCTTAAGCTCTTCATCTCTTCCATCTCTCCCTAGCAATGACTCTCCATCTCAGGATGACTAGGAAGATGGTCATGGTGATCTATGGGTTGATGTGCTAGGGCCTGGATGGAGTGCACATCCCCATGCTATCATGACTGAGTGTTGAGGGAGGAGGGAAGACTCATGCGACTCTGAGCGGTGACAATGGGTCTTTGCACAGCAAGAACGGAGCTAGGCTCAACAGTCA